>JAJPUD010000069.1:140571-163800 GCA_023553655.1 Myrmecobius fasciatus
AAGAAGAAGAAGAAGAAGAAGAAGAAGAAGAAGAAGAAGAAGAAGAACCTTGGGACTCTTGTTTTTCTGAAAACTTAGATTGGGTAGTGGATGCAAGTGGGCTTGATAAAAAAATTAATTTTATAGATGGGGAAACTGAAGGATAGAAATAGTCAGCCAAGGTCACATAGCAAAGGCATCCCACCACTCAGCTCCTCCAAAGGGAGAGGACCAAAAATCCACTGAAAGAGTCACATCTGCTTCCCCAGATTCTGGAACCAAGAGATTATTTCACTACTGTCCTCCATTAAGTTTGTGGCCTTAGGTGATAGCCTGGCTCACTGATTTGCCTGATTTTCAAAAAGATATGAAATGCAAAATTCCTCAAGTTGAGGTTTTGCTTTAGTCATTTCCCCCAAATATAGTCAACATAAATCCAGTTGTTAGTCTGAATGGGACAGTCACCAGCATCATTAAAGATTATTGGTAATTGAATCTTTCACCAAGCCCACTACCCTCCACTCCCCAGCCTAAGTCAAGCTTCGGGGGAGGGGAGTTCTTTATATATTTTTTCCAAATGAGAATGCAACAGGCAGAAATTCAATATTCAGGATCATAAAATTCTAGAGTTAATGCTAAAAGGGATCTTAAATTTAGAGGTTATTTGTTCATCATCCCTTCCTCTCTCACTTTATAGAAAAAGGATTACAAAGTAAGCCAATCATATTGACATTTTTTTTGCTGAAGCAATTGGGGTTAAGTGACTTGCCCAGGGTCACACAGCTAGGAAGTGTTAAGTGTCTGAGACCAGATTTGAACTCAGGTCCTCCTGACTTCAGGGCTGGTGCTCTATCCATTGCATCACCTAGCTGCCTCTTATATTGATATTTTTAAAAAATATATTCATGATTCTTAGGATAGCTAGATGGGAGTCAGAAGGACCCAGGTTCAAATCCAGCCTCAGATACTAAACACTGTGATTCTGGGCAAGTAACAACCCCAATTGCTTTACAAAAACAACAGGTATATTCATGGACACCAGGTTAAGAATTTCTAGATAAGATGAGCTCTGAAATCCCTTCCAATTCCACACTGTGGTGAGTCTACAAACTGTGCAATATAACCCAGCATCTAGGATAGAACCTTTCACATAGTAGGGGCAGAGCTACAGTGCATGGGTCATGTCAGGAAGACCCAAGTTCAAATTTGGCCTCACACTTACTAGCTGCATGAGTCTGGACAGTCACTTAAACTCTTTGCCTCTGTTTCCTCATCTATAAAAAGGGAATTGGGCAGAGAGATGATATATTAAATAAAATGTCAAGTCTGGAGTTCAAATTCAGTCTAGGATACTTACTAGGTATGTGACTCTAGGCAAATCACTTAACCTTGTTTGCCTCGGTTTACCCATCCGTAAAATGAGCTGGAAAAGAAAATGGCAAACTACTCCAATATCTCTGCCAAGAGAACCACAAATGGGGTTCACACATGACCTAACAACTGAATAATAACCAAAATGTACCACTAAAACAGTACCTACTTCTCCAAATTGTTGTGAAAATCAAATGAGATAATATTTGTAAGTGCTTAGTGCAATGCCCGGCATATAGTAGGCTATATGAAAATTAGATTTTATTATTGTTTTCATGCTAGATCTTTAATAGAGGTTTGTTAAATTGAAATCAAAACTTCTCTGAACCTCAGTTTCTCCATCTGCAAGATGGGAATAATACTTTACTTGCTTTTTTGTAAGAGAAGCAAAGATTATGGAATCAAAACACCATTGGGACATATATCTACAATGAGGAAGGACCTCAGAGGCAATCTATTCCAACTCCCTTTATTTACAGATGAAGAAACTGAGGCCCAAATATGTTTAAAATTTGCCTGAGGTCACAAAGGGAGGAAGCATCACAGGTAGGTGAATTGTTATTGTTACTGCTGCTGCTGCTATTTAGAAGGCACATAGAGATACTGGTGTCAGGAAATTGGAGGGAGACTGGCACATGAAACTAGGAATTAGAAGGGATATTGGTGAGATCAATTAGTTCTATGACAGAAGAGCCAAATGCAGAACACAATGTCAAATAGATCTCTAAGAAAACAGAGATGCAAGAGGGAGAAGATTATAAAGATTATAATTAGAATAATAATAAATAGTATTTATAAAATGCCTACTGTGTGCCAAGCCCTGTGTTAAGTGCTTGGAATACAAAGACAAAAGATAGTTCTTGATCTCAAGAAGCTCACAGTAACAGAGGACACAACATACAAATATGTACTAACATGCTATTAATGGAATAAACTGGAGTTTGTCTCTGAGAGAAGATACTGAGGTTATGGAGAACTGGAAAAGACTTCTTGAAGAAGGTGACCTTGGCTAAGACTTGAAGGAGTCTTAGGAAGCAGAAATGAGGACATGGTGGACAGTCTGTGAGAATATTCACAGTGAAGAGACTGAGTGTCTTGTATGAGGAATAGTTAGAGGACCAGTGTCACTAAATTCTAGAATTTGTGGAAGAGACAAAGTATAAGAAGACAGGAAAGGTAGGAAATGGGTAAGATATGAAGGGCTTTAAAAATCAAATAGGAGACTTTATGTTGATTCTGGATGTAATAAGGAGTGATAGGAATTTATAGAATAAAGGGGTGACATGGTAGACTCAAGCTTTTGGAAGATCAATTTGACAGTGGAGTAACTTGTCTCTCAGTCTCTGAATGAAGATGTCCAATTAGAAGGAACTCACTATTTCTCAAGGTAGCCCACTTGGAAAGCTTTAACCATTAAGAAGTTTTTCCTTAGACAAAGCCTAACTTTGCCTCTTTTCCATTTCTACCCACTGCTTCCTGGTTCTTCCCTCTTGGGGCAAGTCTAATCCCCCTTCCTTAAAAAAAATTCTTGAAAACCACTATTTTTTATCTGGGATAAATAAATAATAAATAAATAAAAATAAATAAATAAATAAATCCTCTTTTATCTGGGATAAATAAATCAAGCTCCTTCATCTTTATAAAGCATGCTTTCCCATCTTCTTATTTATCCTGGCTACTTCCTTCTGAATATGTTCCAACTTTGTCTATATTTTCAAAATTGAACTCTGTACTCCAGGGGCAGCCTGACAAGAGTAGAAGTTTTGTCCTATTTTTGGTCTTCTCATCAATGTTGGGAATCCCTTCCCTTCCCCCACCCCTTCAACTAATACAAATCAGCAATTCCTCTACAATTTACAAGATTCTAGGTTTAACACTGAAAGTGACCTTTGGGGCTGTCAAGTCTGACCTCATTTCCTAGATGAGAAAATAGCTTCTTAAAAAGCTCCTTATGGCCTTCTTATAAAGAGGATAAGTGATTAGTTCAAGGTCACACAGGTAAGAAGTGGCAGTTAGAATTTAAATTCAGGTCTTCCTGCTTCCAATTCAGCTTTCTCTCCACTATACAGAGAATTACATGAAGCACTAGAAGATTAATATGGCCGGAGTCACATAGCCAATGTGTTTCAAAAGCAGGACTTGAACCCAGAGCATTATCTATATCCTCTCTCAATATTATACATCTCCCATAATGAAGTTTAAGATAATATCCATTTTTTTTGAACTGGCATCCCAATGAACAGTTAACAGTGTCCATTTCTTTTCTCCCTCAAACACATAGCAATAGTCCTTATTTTCTTTCTTTCTTTTTTCCCCCTGAGGCAATTGGGGTTAAGTGACTTGCCCAAGGTCACACAGCTAGGAAGTGTTAAGTATCTGAGGTCAGATTTGAACTCAGATCCTCCTGACTCCAGGGCTGGTGCTCTATCCACTGCACCGCCTAGCTGCCCCAGTCCTTATTTTCTATAATTCTTCAAACTTTACAAAACATTCTTCCCTGTGAGTCCTTGCTATTATCTCCATTTTACAAAATAGGAACCTGAGGTCACAAAGAGGAATTTGTGCATGGACACAATTAATAAATTTGGACAGCAACCTAATAAATGATTGCCAAGCCTATTGGTAAAGACCTCCAATGAGGAAACATCCATGATTTCTGAAGGCAGACCATTTGTGTAGCTCCAGCTGTGAGCCATTGAGCATCAGAGTCAAGTTTCCTGATTCTTCTGTTTGGTGACCTTTTGGAACATCCCACTGCCTAGACCAAGAGTTCTTAACCATTATTTGGTGTGTCCTAGACTCCTATGGCAACTTGGTAAAGCCTGTAGAGTCTTCTCTTAATCATGTTTGTAAATAATAAAATAAAATTCATATTGATTACTCAGGGAAAATTATATTTAGTTTTAAATTTGACATTTGTGGATCTGTTAAATATGCTTGTACATATCTGTAATCACTGCTGATGAGAGGCTAAGAATGATGGCTTACTTGAGCTCAAGAATTCTGAATCACAATGTGGCTAAAATCAATCAAATGTCCACACTAAGAACATTATTAACAAGGTGTGTTCCTACAAGTGGAGGTTCTAGGTGGGAGTTTGCTGCCTAAAAAGGGACAAAACCAGCCCAGATCAGAAACAGAGCAAGGCAAATCTCCCATGCAGATGCACAGTAGGGTTTAGCCTCTGGGAGGATGCTACAGTTCCTTGGTGAGATAGGGAAAGCCTATCTTAAGCACATTCATAGACTCCAAGTTAAGAACCAGGGGTCTAGACTTTGAATTCCTGATTTTTTAATACCCCCACCTCCACATCTTTCCATCCCACAGTGTTGATCAGAGAGCATAAGAAGGAGTAAATACTCATGAATTAGTTGTTGAACAAATGACAGGAAGGTATTTCCTGCCCCCTGCTGTCAGTAAGTTCCCCCAATCTGTCCTTTCCCCTAGTCTAGAGGTGCATTAAATATTTACAACTCAGGGAAATCCCAAGTAAAATTGTCTTAACATCTGCTCTTTTGGCTGTATCTTAAAAAAAAAATAAACATAAAGTTTCACTCAACAGGGAACAAGAGACCGTTATTGGAAATGTGAATTGATTAGGTGCTAAAAAAAGAAGTGGCTGGACACAGAAATGAGGATTTAAAGTCAAAGTATCTCCTTTCAAGGCCATTTTTATGAGACTGCAAGGGCCTAGCTTTCCTCCAAGGCCGGGCTATTTTTTAAAGCTATGTTTTTTTTTCCATTCCTGAAGCCTGGAGACCCTACTTGCCTTTTATTTAAGTAAGAAATTAACACAGAGTTTGAGGGATGACTTGATCTTGATGAATTAAAAAACATAACCCTAGGTTAATCATATCAACTAATTGTAGGATTTAGAGTTAATCACCTGTGAGACCTATTGGGAGTTACCTTACCTGTAAGTGACAAAAAATTGTTTTCAATCAGTATCCGTTTCCTAGCAGCTGTTTACAATGGAAGCTCTGGATAGAAAACAAGATCCATGTACTTGGTGTCTAAATAAGTGGGTTAAAATTCTTACTTGAGCAAGGTCATCTCACTACCCTTGCCCCCAAATTTCAGTTCTATTTGTAACATGGTAAGAAAAAATCTTGAATGGCTTGCCGTATGAGGTCATTGAGAAAATATTGCTTTGTAACCTTAAAGACTATAGAAATGTGAGTTAGCATTTACAGCAATGTCCCAAAAATGGTGTTAAGGGATGATTATGAGAACTGGCTGAAAGAATGTTTAGCAACAGAGGAGAGAAAAGTTAGTTGTCTTCAAGTATTCAAAGGACTGTCTCCTGGAAGGGGATTCACTTCATTTTGCTTGACCTTAAAGGCAGAACTAGGGACAATGCATAGAAATTACCAAGGAATCAATTATGATTTAATTATGGAGAGCATCTTTTGATAAACCAATCAGTTCAGTATTGGCAATTCTCCTGTAATAATACAATGTCTGGCATATAGTAGGTGCCTAATAAATGCTTATTGACCAACTATGGTTTGTTTCTAACAACAATAAATCTTTCCTAGGGTCATGTCTCTCTAGAAACCCCCAGGCTCTTGCAAGCATCAGGCTTCCAAAGCAATAACTATAAAGCAGGTTTATTAAAAGAGTATAAGAAACAGAGAAAAGACTCATATTAGAAGCTCTTTAGGTTTTTTCTCTCGTCTATGAGCTTCCTCTAAAAAATTCAGTAAGAAGTTCTAACTGCCTGCTAGACTTCTTCACCTGGATGTTCCCTGGGCTCAGTTTGTCCAAAATAGAACTCATTATCTTGCCTTCTAAACTATTCCCTCCTCCAAACTTTTTTTTATTTTTTGTTCCACTATTCTTCCTGTCATCTAGATTCACAACTTTGCAGTCTGCCTCTTCATTTTCCTGGTCTATAATCAATTACCAAATCTCTCTCCTACCTGTCCTCTTCTCTCAATCTGTCCTCCCCTTACTGTACATCAGATCCTCATCATCTCTCCATGTGGATGAGTGCAATCACCTTCTAATCAGTTTCCTTTTTCTTCCAGACTCTCCCTTCATCAACCAATCTTCCACACTACCTGCCAGGTTACTCTTTGTAAGATACAGATCTGATTATGTTACTCCCCTGATTAAACTTTAAAAAAAATATTTGTAGCTTCTTAGGGCTTCTAGGATAAAATATTAACTCCTCTGCCTGGTACTTCAAGCCCAAACAATCTGGCACTCCCCTGCCTTTCCAGACATTTCACGTTACTCCCCTTCACAAACTTTATACGCCAGTCGAATTAGCTTACTAGACACTTCTCACACTTGAAATTTCAACTCCGGGTTCTGTGACTCTGCCCAAGCTGGAATTGAAATGCCCTCCCTATTCAAGTTCTTCTCACCATCCCTAACTCACTTCCTAGAAATCCAAGCTCAGTTTCAATACTTTTCATCCTCCCTCCCTCTCCACTCAGTCATCAATGCTACTTCTCCCTTCAAGTTATCTTATCTTCATTTATCTGTAGCCATGTTATAAAGCACCATCCCCACCATCCCAGTGGAAAGTAAGCTCCTTGAGGACAAGGATTATTTTTTTTTCATCTTTTTTATCCCTAGCACTTAGCACAGTGCATGGGCCCTGGGGGACACAAGAATTATTGATTCAAATTAATCATTGAATGTTCCTGAATGTCCCTCTGTATACCTGGCACCTGCCTGCAAGAGCACTGACTCAGTCTGGCCAGGAAACTGTCCCTCCTCCACCCTGAGAGCCCCTGCCCTGCCTGCTCCATCATCCCACTGAGAACCACAGAACACAGTCTGCCAGCTCATGCACCATTTATCACCTTTGTCCTTCATCAGCCCCCTGCACTTGTAGCCAGAGGCAAAACCATTCAGATCTGCCCGAGCTGAACAATACAATATTTCTGTTCAGCTGTGAAGTTGATAAATAATTTGGAAATGAAATCAATATGGGCATTGAATCTCACTGTTACAACCTCATCCAGTACTAAGCAGGAGTCCCTGTCTAAAGCTGAGCAGCAGAGAATCTCAAAAAAGGAAAGGACCTCTTAGAGTTCCTGACCCAACCCCTACCTGAGCAAGAATTCCTTAAACAACATCCCCAAGTGATTATCCCAACCCTCCTCAAAGACCTCCAGGGATGGAGAACTCCCTCCCTCCTGAGGAAGATCATGTCACTTTTGGACAACACTTATCATTAGAAGTTTTTATTTATTCAAGAGAGGAAATGGTCAACTCCTCTGGGACCAAGCAAGCCTAATCTACTAAGCCTTTCTTCATGGCAATACACAAAAACTATAGTCAGGTCCCTCACACATAGGTCATCTGTTCTTGAGACTAAACCTTCCCCCTTTTCTTCCTTTCCATGCTGTGTAGGTCATCCTCCGCTGGATATTCACCAGTTCTTCTTAAAATGGAGCCCCTAGAATTGGACACAATACTCTAGTTATGGTCTGATGGATGTAGAGGATTACAAGATTAATACCTTCCTGGCTCTGGGTGTTACAAATCTACAAATACAGCCTGCCATGTCACACTGCTGACTCACATTATGTTTGCATTTTCATAGAAACTGTTATCTAACTATGCTTTATTTTTTTATACTTGTGAAATTGATTTTTTGAACCCAGATGAAATCTTTACATTGATCTCTTATTTCATCTAATTAGAATCAAATTACTGTCTTAGCCTGTGGGGAGATTTTTTTGGATCCTGATTTTGTCATTCACAATGTTAGCTATTCCTCACAGCTTTGTGTTATCCAAAAACTTGATAAACATGCCATATCTACTTTCATCCAAAAAAATGAAAAAAAGATTTTTGAATAGCACACTTCAAGGTATATCTTGAGGGTATTTCACCACAGACCTTCCTCTGGTTCTGTTTGCAGGGGGAAAGACCAGTAATCTGGAAAAGTCATATCATTCTTAGAAATAAGATTAATAATCTCAGAGATATCAACTAATCTAACTTTTCTAGTTTTGAGTATTCTCAATAAAACTAATTGTTTAGATACAAGCTGTCTCATTTTTTTCCCAATACTATGACATAGTTTGGCAAAGTCCCTTGCAATATCCTTGCTCTTTTTATTTTTTTCAAGGTATATATTTTTTATTAAAGCTATTTATTTGCAAAACATATGTATGGGTAATTTTTCAATAATGACTCTTGCAGAGCTTTCTGTTACAAATTTTTCCTCCTTAGCCCCATCCCTCCCCTAGATGGCAGGAAGTCTAATACATGTTAATTATGTTAAAATACTTGATAAATATACATCCAAAGAGAGGCCTGCCCACAACACAGCATTTTAACACTTTCTGCGAATATTTCCATGCATTTTGTTTTCCTTCTTAGGTTGTTTTTTCTCTTTCTAGATCTGATGCTTCTTGTGCAGTAAGATAACTGTATAGATATGTATACATTTATTGGATTTGTCATATAATTTAACATGTTTTGCACGTATTAGATTACTTGTCATCTAGGGGTGCAGGGTGGGGGGAAGGAGGGGAAAAGCTTGGAATAAAAAAAAGTTTTTGCAAAGGTCAATGTAGAAAAATCACTCATATATCTTGTAAATAAAAAGCTTTTAATAAAAATAAATAAATAAAATACTTGACAAATCGAATATGTGTATACATATTTTTACAGTTATCTTTGCAATATCCTTGAAAAAGATGGAGAAATATCAGTTATGGTACAGTTAGTTGAATTAAAAGGTGGTCAAATATGATTGTTAGTAATTGATGAATCAATCTAGGTTAATCTGAAAGGATATCTCGGGGCAACTAGGTGGCCCAGTGGATAGAGCACCAGCCCTGAAGTCAGGAGGACCTGAGTTCAAGTCTGGTCTCAGACACCTCCTAGCTGTGTGACCCTGGGCAAGTCACTTAACCCCAATTGCCTCAGCAAAAAGCAAAAAAAAAAATCTGAAAGGATATCTCTAATAGGAGTGACTCTCACAGGGTCATAACAGCATAAATTTGGAAATAGATAGGACAATGCACAAAAATGAACAAGATGAAATTTAATAATCTTAAATATATAGTCAATCTTAAATATATAGTCAAAGCTAAAAGACTCTATGGACTAGTGCCTGATCTTATTTCAGTGGTAAAGATGTGGTGTGCTAATCCTTCTCTGCTATGAGCACCTCCAATTAATAAAGGGTTTCCTGGATAACTGTCAAGTTATCTTGACAGAGCGGGCTGCCTCCCTCCCTTAGTTCAAGGTTTTCATGCCCCTTCTCAGGGCAGCTAGGTGGCACTATGAATAGAATGCCTTACCTAGAGTGTGGAAGACTCATCTTCATGAGTTCAAATTTAGGTTTACACATATACTAGCTGCATGATCTTAGACAAGTCACTTGCCTCAGTTTCCTCATCTGTAAAATGAGCTGGAGAAGGAAATGGCAAGTTACTCCAGTGTCTCTGCCAAGAAAACTCTAAATGCATCCATGAAGAGTCAGACATGATTGACTAAATAATAAATAAAAAAATTACTCTTCTCATTGGTCTAAAATTGGTCTTTATGGGTTAGATTCTTTTAGCTCTTGGCTTAGCTCCATCTTACTAAGAAAACCATTCCCCCCCATCCTTACATCTCTATGTATTTCACTTGCTCACCTCTAACCCAAGGATATATTTAATGAAATTTTGCTTAGCTAGGTAGCTAGGGGGAGAGGGCTAAATATGGAGGAAGAGGACCCAGGTTCAAATCCCAGCTTTGACTTAATACCAGTAATACATTAGGGAAGTTTTTTAACCATTCTGGCCATAAATTTGAGGTTGGATTAGATGGGTTTAAATGGGCTAGATGAATCTGGAGGAGGTTCTAAGTTTCTCCTAGTTCTAAATCTATGTTTATCTGATCCTCATTTTATAAACAAGAAAAATGAATGAAATGAAGAAATACAAACCTAGAATGAAGCAAAAGCTCTCCACCTATTTGGGGCACCGTTTATAGAGGCAGTGTGGAGTACTGGGTAGAGCACTGAACTGAGTAGGCAGGAACCTACGTTCAAATCCCACCTCAGATTCTTAGTAATCAAATGACCCCAAGTAAGTCATTTAACAGTTCAGTCTCAATTTCCTAATCTGTAAAATGCAGATAACAAAAGAACCTTCTTCATACATGGTTGTAAGGATCAAATGAGAAAAGGTTTACTTTATAAACTTTAAAGCACTATATAAAGTTAGTTATACTCATCATCATTGTCTCATTCTTCTCATCTTTTCCAATGGGGTTAAGATGGAAATGGTCCAAGGACAATAATCCCATTATTGTTCTTTTAATGTTCTAAATGCTATTGCATGGGTCAAGATTATTATCATAATTGCATATATATAGCTTATATCAAATTGCTTATCATTTTAGGAAGAGGGAAGGGAAGAAAGGAGAAAAATTTGGAACTCAAAGTCTTGTAAAAATGAATGCTAAAAACTGTCTTTAACATATAATTGGAAAAATACTACTAAAAAGATTATTATCTTAGTTATTATTGTTATTGTTACTAATAATCTTCCTAAGAGCCTTATCTATAAAATGAGCAGTTTGGCTAAGTGACCTCTGCAACAAGGCCCTCTGACCCTATCATTTCTAAAATCCCTCCTAGTTCTCACATGCCATGTTAATGACTGGGCCAAGGTCATTGATTAATTAATGATAAAACTGGGGAATAGACTCTCAGACCACAATCCAGCCTGGTTGACCAAAGCTTGAGATGAACTTTCGTGGCCCAGCAGAGAAAGGAGATGGAGGGGTAAGAAGGAGTGATTCCCTCCACCACCAAGCAGTTCAATGTGAAGTCAAAGTTCATTGACACGTTCTCTGTACTTGGTGTGATGATTGCTTTATATTAGCCATTGACGCAGCCTGCATTGATCCTCCAGAATGTATCGCACAAATCATTTTGCACTAAAGTGCCGAATCGATGGAGAAATCTCCTGGAAAATTTATATTAAAAGTCTCTGTTTGCCTAAATGAGTTCTCTGTGCCCATATTGAATATTTGGCTGATGAATTGAATGAGTTTAAATTTGAACATTGCAGACCCATTAAAGAATGAATTCTTAAATCAACTTCTGTCATTTATGATTGAAATGAGATTTCCTCAGCAATAGGTTAGCTGCTGTATAAATCACTTGTGCATTTTATACTGTACCATAAACAAGATATAATTCTTTTAAATACACAACAGGTGCCTTAAATCTTCTGATGCAGCTTGTCTTTATCTGATGTGGATTTTACTGTATTTACACCAGGTAACTAACATGGGATTATAATGGAGTCTCCTCAACGAAGGTGAAAGAAGCCATATTGCCAGCTCATCCTTGCACTGGACATTGCTGAGAAACCCACGGTGCAGCTGTGCCTGGGACCTTGGCACAGCTGGAACATGGAGCAAACCAGAAACAAATGGACCCATCCAGCCTTTGAATTTACAAAGCCGCTGAAGTGAAACTCTCTGCTTCAACTTAGCACACTTTTCTCCCCCTTTCCCCATGCTGCCCATGTTCTACTTCTCTATTCTGAAACCCGTGTCTCCTAAGAATAAAAGAAAATCTCATCTGAAAGAGACCTAAGGGGGCAGAAACCCCATCTGCAACATTCCTAAATTTGAAACCTCCAATAAAAGCTCATTCTCCTTTTAGTCGGCTCTAGTCATTAGGAAAGAAGCTTTTGCTTTGATTGAGCTGAGATATGGCTCTGCAACTTCCCCAGAAGAACACAACGCCACTTCTCCATGACTACTAGTTGTGGGGGGGACGGTCTCCTCCATCCCAAATTTTCTCTTTTCTAATTCCTACCTTTGAAACTCTGGTAGATAAAACATGCAAGCCATGGATAGGAGTAGCACAAATATAAGATGGAACACAAATATATAATTAGAAGGAGAAAGAGAAAAAGGAAGAGGAGGAAGAGAAGAAGAAGGAGGAGGAGGAGGAAAAGGAAGAGAAAGAGGAAGAAAAGAAAAAAGAAGAAGGATCTCATATCTGTATGGTACAAAAAGATTTGCAAAGCATTTCATATTATTAAAGCATTATCATGTTGTCCTCCCAAGAATTCTGAAAGGTAAGTACTATTCATTCTCCCCATTTCACAGAATAGTAAACTGAGACTGAAAGAAGGTAATTGACTTGCTCATACTCCTGCAGGTAGTAAGTATCTAAGACAGGAATTGAACATAGTCTTCCAAGTCCCACACTCTATCCAAAACTACCCAATTTTCTCATAAAAGGAATACAAACAACATACCCTACAGGTTGAGAGGAGGGAAGAATAGTTCCTAGCTAGAGTTATCCCCACGGATTTCCTAGAGGAGGTGACATTTGGGATAATTGATGAAGATGGGATAGGATTTCAATAGGTGAAGAGACATTTATGGGAAAGAGAAGAATCACAAGAAGGATTAGGGAGAGCCAAGTCAAGAGAGCAAAATATCTTCATTTCCCATCATCAATTCACCATTATCATCTCCTCCCCCAGGATAAGCTCACCACTAGGAAACTCATTGTCATGGAGATTGCTTCAGTTTTGGTACTCCCACCTCATCAGTAATCTCAACTCAGTAGTAGTAGCAGTAATACTAGTAGTAGCAGTAGTAGTAGAAGTAGTAGTAGTAGTAGTAGTAGTAGTAGTAGTAGTAGTAGTAGTAGAATCCTCAGCACTTAGCCCAGTGCCTGGTACAATACATCATTAACTGATGTTCATCATAGTATATTGTGGCAAAATGGATGGCCTGGAACCGGGAAAACCTGAGTTCAAATCCAACCTCAGATACTTATTAGTTGTCTAACCCTAAGTAACTTAGGTCTCAGGGGTGTTATGAGGATCAAATGAAACTACATTTGTAAAAAGTGCTTCACACATAGTTTATATAATTGTTTATTCCCTTTCCTTCTGCCTTCTGAGAACTCCCTGGCAGATGGGCATAAAATGATACAACTTTAGAGCAGGAAAGGGACTTTAGAACTCACAAGATTCAATTTCTTCTTTTTTTACATTTGGAAAAAAACCGAAGTTCTGAAAACAAAGGTTTACAAGCTATAGACAGCACCAGTCTAGCACTCACCTTCTACAAAGCAGTGTGGCCTGGCCTGCTGCATTTGAAATCAAAAAGACGCTAACAGGAGCTATAGTGCATAGGGCACTGGGCCTGGAGCAGGGAGATTTATCTTCCTGAGTTCAAATCTGGCCTAAAACACTTACTAGCTGTGTGACCTTGGGCAAGTCATTTAACTCTGCCTCAGTTTCCCCATTTTTAAAATAAGCTGGAGAAGGAAATGGCAAACCACTGAGCTATCTTTGCCAAGAAAACCTCAAATGGGGTCACAAAGAGTCAGACACAAACTGAAAACAACTGAACTGAAAGCCCTAGATTCAAATCTCACCTTTAACATTTAATAGCTTTATGACCAGGGGCAGGGCACTTGACAACTCTCATCCTCAGTTTCCTCATCTGTAAAATCAAGGTAATAATAGCTCCTTCCTCATAATAGAGCAGAGACTATTAAATAGGGTTGTTGTAAGGATCAAATGAGATAATCTATGCAAATTTTACAAACTCTAAATCACTATATATATTAACTAAATTAAATTCTCCTGTTAGACTGAAGACTCCTCGAGGGCAGGGGCTGCTTTTTGCCTTTGTATGCCCAGTGCTTAGCATAGTGTTTGGCTCAATATAAATATCAGCTCTTATTATTTACCTCCCTGAGAGGGCAGACAGGACCATGGTCCACCAGAAAAATCCCTGGCTCAAATTCCTGGTTGTTCCTGTGTGTCCTTAGACAAATGACTTAACATCTCTAAAATTAGGGGGTTAGACACCTTAGGTACTCGCTAGCTCCAACTCTATGTTCTTATGACTTATCCAAGATCTCACATCTGGTACTCAGGGAAAAGGAGATCCCAAATCTGGCAGCCTCTTCCACATCCCCACTCCCAATCATACGGATCTAATCATCCCCAGAAAAAAACAAAATTTTGCTGCCTTGTCCTGATAGTCAGTGGGAGCTCCCAGGAGCTCTGGACAGAACACCAGTAAATCACCGATAGCAGGGAGAAGGGCTGAATCGCTCACTTTAACCAGGCTGTAAAAATCTCCCTCCGATGCCCAGTGCTAAGGAATGTTTCATCTGGGGGCAGCTAATACCTTTATGTCTCTGTGGGCCTCTTCAGACCAAGGACAAACATCAAGGGTTTTATAACTATCTGATCCTTTGGGCTGGAGAAGGAGAGGTGGATTTGCCAAGAGATAACAAAGGTGTTATCTCCCCAGGAAGATGGGAAGGGTATTGGGGAGATAGCATCTAATTGAAGAGTCTGTTTTCCCAGCTTGTCAAATTGTTTTGATGGCTAATTGATTTACATAAACTCAAATTCGTTTATGGAGCAGGAGTGGAAAGGAAAGAACGCTGGGCTTGGAGAATGGATACCTGAGTTCAAATTCCCACTCTGTTTCTGAATTTCTCCATCTGTTAAGTGAGGATAATAATATTTACTTGACCTACCTCACAGGACTGTGGGAAAAAAGAACAACATGGTACCAAATAACAAAAAGTGATTCGGGGTTTGTTGTTCCCCAGCTGGATGATGATGTAGGTAGGAAGATCAGAGAAGACATAGCTCTTGTCTGAATGTCTATCACGCAAAGAGCATTTATTAAACATCTATTATGTTCCAAAAGTTTGGGTTAAGTGCTAAAAATGAAAAAAAAATACAAATATAAAACAATCCCTGCCTTCCAAGAATTTATATGCTAATGAAGAGACAACCTGTGCCTGAACAGAGACATGCCAGCAACAGGTATAAAGAAGTAGTAGTAGTGGTGGTAGTAGTAGTATCAGTAGTAACAGTGGTAGCGATAGTGATGGTAGTAGTATCGTAGGTAGTGGTGGTGATGGTAGTAGTAGTAGTAGAGCTGGTGGTAGTAGTAATAGTGCAGAGTAGGGTAATAGTAGTTGTAGTGGTAGTAGTAGTAGTGCAGAGTAGGGTAATAGTAGTTGTGGTGGTAGTAGTAGTAGAGGTCTTAGTAGTAATAATAGTAGTGGTGATAGTAGTAGTTGTGATAGTGGTGGTGGTAGTGGTGGTAGTAATAGTAGTGGGAGTGCAGGAAGGAGAAGGAAGAAGAGGAGGAGGAGGAGAAGGAGGAAGAGAAGAACAAGGAGGAGAGAAAGAGGAGAAGAACAAAGAAAAAAGAAGAGGAAGAGAAGAACAACAATAAGAAAAAAAAAGAAGAAAAAGGAGGAGAGGAGAAGAAGGAGAAGGAGGAGGAGAAGAACAACAAGAATCAGAAATATATAATCATTAATACTTACCTAGTGCTTTAAGGTTTGTACAGCATTTTACAAATTTAACTCACTTGATCCTCAAGATGCTGACTCTGGTCCCCCTACCTGTCTGAGGCAAAATTCAAACTCAGTTCTTCTGGATTCCAAATCCAGCATTCCAGCCACTGCACCACCCAGCTACTCCATCCACATTAGTGCTGACTGTTCCAATCTGTAAAATATAGGGTTGATAGTGGGGGGAGGGTTGTGGGGAAAGGGAATCCGTTATCCTTCAGCTCCTGGGTTTTCAAAATGTTCTCCCATATGGGGGAAAATGCCAAAGACCAAAAAATGTCACTACAACATTTAAGAAAGAAAAAAGAAAATGTTCCCCTATACTTGACCCCTCCTTGAATTCATGCCTTGCACTAATGATTTCATGGGGCTGTTTGGAGTATAAAATGAAATCATGGAGGGAAAATTGTCTTGGAACTATTGATTCATTCAAACTTATATTAACTACCTAGGGAGGGGAGAGAGAATGGCATGGCTATCCATAGGGTAATCAAAATGAAAAAAGAAGAAAAATAATAAAGGAGGGTTATTGAAGCATTTTTAAGGCACAGAAGAGAGCAGAAGGAAGGTCAGTAGGAAACAGGCAAAGCAGGATGGATTTGAAAAAAGCGTGTTGAATTTTTAAATATGTGGAGGGCACAAGCTGCACATGGCATAGATTAACAGCAGCATATACAATCCTCCTTTTCTATTGTGCTTTGTGCATGGAAATATTTATCATATCTAGTATTTGTTACATTTGACATTTTGAAATCATGATTTTTTTTATTTTAAAAATCACACATTAATTTAAAAAATTAATCCTTGTGCTGGGCACTGGCAAAGGTAAAGACTTTAGATTGGGCACAGAAACCCCAAAGCTAACACTCCTGAGTGCTGTCCAAACCAGTTTAAAATGTAACTGGGAAACATTTAAGAAAATAAAAATACAATAGAACATAGATAGTGTTAAAATGTGATTTTCTAAGTCAGTGTGGAGCCAAAAGGGTCTATCACATATGGTTTAGTGACGCCCTTTCTATCTGAATTTGATACCCTAGCCCTAAACAATGACTCAGGGACCCACCTTACTTTTTTTTAATTTTTAAATTTTTTGTGTTTTTTTTAAATTATAGCTTTTTATTTTCAAAATATGTATATGGATAATTTTCAACATTCACATAACTTATGTTCTAATTTTTCCCTCTTTTTCCCCTATCCCCTCCCCCAGTCAGCAAATGATCCAATATATTAAAAATGTGAAATTCCTCTACATATATTTCCATAAATATCATGTTGCACAAGAAAATCAGATCAAAAAGGAAAAAATGAGAAAGAAAACAAACTATAAGCAAACAGCAAGAAAAAGAGTGAAAATGCTATGTTGTGATCCACACTCAATTCTCACCATCCTCTCTCTGGGTGCAGATGGCTTTCTTCATCACAAGACCATTAGAACTAGTCTGAATCACCTCAGTGTTGGCAAGAGCCACATCCATCAGAATTGATCATCATATAATCTTGTTGCCATGTATAATGATCTCTTGGTTCTGTTCATTTCACTTAGCATCAGTTCATGTAAGTCTCTCCAGGCCTCTCTGAAATTATCCTGTTGATCATTTCTTTTTTTTTAATTTTCAGTCTTTTATTTAAATCTAGAAAATGAAGAATCTCCATTATCATGCAATTATTTAGTTGTTTAAATTATATTCTTTTTTTATTTTATTTTATTTTATTTGTATAACATATGTGTGGGTAATTCCTCAATATTAACCCTTACATAGCTTTCTGTTACAAATTTTTCCTCCCTACTCCCCACCCCTCCCCTAGATGGCAGGAAATCCACTACATGTTAATTATGTTAAAATACTTGACAAATCAAATATATGTATACATATTTCCACACATCTTGCTGTGCAAGAAAAATCTTATCTGCACAAAAGACATATCAGAGAAAGGAAACACAATGTAAGCAAACATCAATCAAGGAGTATGAGAATGTTATGTTGTGGTCCACATTTCACATCCCTCTCTCTAGGTGTATATGGCTTTCTTCAGTGAACAATTGGAAGTGGTTTGAAACATTTCATTGTTGAAGAGAGCCATGTCCATCAGAATTGATCATCATATAGAATTGTTGTTGCCGTGTATAGTGAACTCCTGGTTCTGCTCATTTCACTCAGCATCAGTTCAGGCAAGTCTCTCCAGGCCTCTCAGAAATCATTCTGTTGGTCTTTTCTTACAGAACAATAATATTCTATAACATTCATATACCATAATTTATTCAGCCATTCTCCAATTGAAGGGCATCTATTCATTTTCCAGTTTCTAGCCACTACAAAAAAGGCTGCCACAAACATTCTTGCACATGTGGGGCCCTTTCCCTGTTGATCATTTCTTAAAGAAAAATAATATTCCATAATACTCCTTACTTAAGGAAAAATAGCAGTAGTGACTCTTTTTATTTTTAGACAAGGGAATGAGGGTAAAGTGACTTATCCAGAGTCACAAAACTAGTTAGTATCAAGTAGCTGAGCTCCCATTTGAACTCAAGTCCTCCTGATTCTAGGGCCATGGCTCTATTCATTGCACTCCCTAACTGCCCCATTGCTTTTCATTTCTCCAATGTTTGAAGTTTTTCAAAGTGGGTCCCTCCAATCAGCCCATTAAAGTTGTGTTGAAAATTGTGCTCATCCAATTTGGAACTATGCTCAAAAAGTTATCAAACTGTGCATACCCTTTGACCCAGCAGCATTTCTATTGGGCTTATATCCCAAAGAAATCATAAAGGAAGGAAAGGGACCCACATGTGCAAGAATGTTTGTGGCAGCCCTTTTTGTAGTGGCTAGAAACTGGAAACTGAATTAGATGCCCTTCAGTTGGAGAATGGCTGAACAAATTATGGTATATGAATGTTATGGAATATTGATTGTTCTGTAAGAAACAACCAGGAGGACGGTTTCAGAGAGGCCTGGAAAGACTTGCATGAACTGATGCTGAGTGAAAAGAGCAGATCCAGGAGATCATTATTCACGGCAACAACAAGACTATATGATGATGAATTCTTTTTTTTTCCCTTCAGTCTCTCTATTAAATTCCAAAAGAGGATTTCAAAGGACTTTAATCTTTTGATTTCCTTCTTTTTTTTCTTTTAATAAAGCTTTTTACTTACAAAACATATGAGTGATTTTTCTACATTGACCTTTGCAAAAACTTTTTTTCCCAAGCTTTTCCCCTCCTTTCCCCTACCCCCCACCCCTAGATGACAGGTAATCTAATACATGCTAAATAGGATAAATTATATGACAAATACAATACATGTATACATATCTATACAGTTATCTTACTTCACAAGAAACATCAGATCTAGAAAGAGAAGAAGAAAAAAACAACCTAAAAAGGAAAACAAAATGCATGGAAATATCCATAGAAAGCATTAAACTGCTGTGTTGTGGTTCACACTCAGTTCCCACAGGCCTCTCTCTGGACGTATATGACTATGTTCATCACTGAACAATAGGAACTGGTTTGAATCACATCATTGTTGAAGAGAACCATGTCCATCAAAATTGATCATCGTATAGTCTTGTTGCTGTGTATAATGTTCTCCTGGTTCTGCTGATTTCACTCAGCATCAGTTCATGCAAGTCTCTCCAGACTTCTCTGAAATCGTCCTGCTGGTCGTTTCTTACAGAACAATAATATTCCATAACATTCATATACCATAATTTATTCAGCCATTCTCCAATTGATGGACATCCCTTCAGTTTCCAGTTTCTAGCCACTACAAAAAGGGCTGCCACAAACATTTTTGCACATTTGAGTCCCTTTCCTTCCTTTAAAATCTCTTTGGGATATAGGCCCAGTAGAAACACTGCTGGGTCAAATGGTATGCACAGCTTGATAACTTTTTGAGCATAGCTCCAAATTGCTCTCCAGAATGATTGGATCCGTTCACAATTCCACCAACAATGTATCAATGTCCCAGTTTTCCCACATCCCCTCCAACAGTTATCATTATATGATGATCAATTCTGATGGACATGGCTCTCTTCAACAATGAAATGTTTCAAACCACTTCCAATTGTTCAGTGAAGAAAGCCATATACATCCAGAGAGAGGGACATGAAATGTGGACCACAACATAACATTTTCATGTTCTCTATTGAGGTTTGCTTGCATTGTATTTCCTTTATCGGATTATTCTTTCTTGTTGATACGATTTTTCTTGAACAGCAATGATAAGTGTGGAAATATATATACATATATTTGATTTGTCAAATATTTTAACATAATTAACATGTAGTGGATATCCTGCCATCTAGGGGAGGGGTGGGGAGTAGGGAGGAAAAATTTGTAACAGAAAGCTTTGTAAGGGTTAATGTTGAAGAATTACCTATACATATGTTTTGCAAATAAAAAAATAAATTTAAAATAAAAAAAGAAAATTGTGCTCAAACTGGTCAGAACCAGGTCCTTTCACCTAGAGAAGGGAAGTAGGATAGTGAAGGATGGGGAGGGACTTGCACACAAAACCATCTAGAGTAACTATTGATGCTCCAAAGTGTAGTCCTTGATACGAAAGGAATTTTACCAATCCCTCTACACCGGTGCTAACAAGTACTTCTTAAAGTCAACCAGCATTTATGTTAAGCCTTTTCTGACTTATTCATGATCAAAATTACTCATAAGTGCCTGGGGCTTGCCTCCTCTAGATTAGAGTTCCTTTTGTCCACTTCAGTGTTAAATTCTCAGGTCACCCCAGGCAATTGCCCGAACCAAGACAATTCCCTATTCAAAAGAATAGCATCACTTCCTTGTATGAGGTGAGGGGAGTTACTGAAGAAGAACCACAACTTTTGCCCTTTTTGTATAGAGCAGGTCCAAAGAGTTTGTATATTATTCAATAAACCCTGTAATTGGTTCAAGATATCTATGACTCTTTGTTCCTAGAAATCCTGTACCTGACTAACATAGGTAGGAAGTGCAAGGCTTATCATTCCCATTTTATAGAGGAGAAAACTGAGATTCAGAGAAAGGGAATTATTGCCCAAAGTCAAGTCTTCAGTCCAAACTAGATGACCTTTATGTGTCCTTCCAGTTCTAAATTCTAAGAATACTATGGAACCAGAAGACCCAGAGTGAATCTTTACTACTTATGATCTATGGGAACTTGGACATATCTATAGTTCCCTCCTAGGAGCTGTTTTCTCATCTGTAAAATTAGACAGATGAACTAGATCATCTCCATGGTCCCTTCCAGTACTGAAATGTATAATCTTATTGTTCTGGTTCTGAGTGATCTTGGATGAGGCACTTCTCTCCCTCTAAGCCTGTTTCATCCTTCAAAAAAGAAAAGATAGCAACAATGTCAAAGGAAAGATCAACTACCACAAAGCAACCAAAAATGAATGTAGTGGAGATATATAAAGGACAAGTATGACCCTAGAGGGGACGTGTGAGAGACCTCCCACTCCTTTACAGAGGCTAGGGGGAGGGAGATGTCCCCAGTTTTGTTAGTTTTTTATCTTCTTTTTCTTCATTTTAGAAAATTATTATAGTATACTGTATATTATATTGGAAATTATATATATATATGTGTGTGTGTATGTGTATGTATGTGTGTATGTGTGTGAACATATATGTATATAAATATGTATATATGCCTCTCTGGGATGTGAGAAGGAGTAGGACATGGGAAAATTTGGGGTATGTGAAAAGAAAAAATAATAATGTTTTCAAAGAAAATTGGAAATAGTGAGCATACCTGTGTCCCTCCAAAAGGATTATGTCACATAAAATATTTGATGAGCCTTTCCATACTCTGTGATGTCTTCAGGGTGTATCCCTCCCCGTCAACCCAGCTCCCACTCTCCCAGCATCTTAGGAGAGGGTCATTGTGAGATGTTGTGGTCAAAATGTCCATCCCTTGATTTCCAGCCCTTGAGTGATGAGGTTCTCCCCTTTTAGGTAAGCTTGTTCTGGAATGGTAAGCCCACTTTACATCATTGAACCCCTGATTGAAGTTTTTTCAGATTGGTGGGATCTACCAAAACTTGCAATTCTTGGCCATTCCCATTGGAGAAAATGGAGCCCTAAGGGGGACCCTCTGCCCCACCCATGTTTACTCAAATACCTCTATAGTCCATATGTGAACATTCCCTAATGACCCAGATCTATAATAGTTCTAAGATGGTAGATGCTTTCATGATGGTCAAGGTGTTCTGCCTTTAATAAGACGCATGTATATGGTACAATTGCTAGAGTACTGAGCTTGGAGTATGACTCTGGGCAAGTGACTTAACGTGCCTGCTTCAGTTTCCTCAATGGCAAAATGAGGCGGATTTGAAAATTTCTAAGGTCCCTTCCAGTTTTACAACTGTAATCCTATGATGCTATTGTCAATCTTGGAATAAACTTCCCTAGATTTGAGTAACCAAGTCCTTGGAAGGCAGCTACAGAAGCAGTTACCAGACCTACCCTTGAAGTCTCTTTACCTTTGAAGAACCAACAAAAGCTTATGCTTCATGGGCATGGGCACTGAGAACTCTCAGTCACTTCTGTACCACCATGTAACACCAGGATAATACTCTAGAGCTAGCATGACTCTAACCTGTAATATCACTATTTTCTTTCCACAAGCAGGTGCAGAACTTGCCTCACTTAAAAGCCATATCTACAGCAGCATACATTTCTAAAGCATTTTACAATTTATAAAGCCTCATTTCATAATAGCCCTAGGAAGTATTATGCTCATTTCACAGATGAGAAAACTGAGGCAAATAGGATTAAATGCCTTGCCCAAGATCACACAGCTAGTAAGTGTATGAGGTGGATTTGAATTCAGGTCTTCCTAACTCCAATCTCATACTATATTCACTATACTATACTGTGAAATAAAACTGTAAAAATAAATAGGAATCATACTAAATAGGGCTTTAAAAGCCAGGGTGAATATTTTATACTTTATCCTGGAGTCAAAAGAGAGACATTGAAGATTTTGGAAAAGGAGAAGAGGGGTGGGACATGTAAGATTACCTGTGTGCCACCATATTGATTCTCTGGAACATTGTATTTCCAAGAGTCCTGAACTTGACACCAGAATCCTGGGTTCTGGTTCTAATTGGGCTTTTGATTTCTTGGACAGCCTCAGAGAAGTCATTTCTCTCCCTCTTTATATTTATATATATATATATATATATATATTCTCTCTTACAATGTAAAGTAATAAATACTGGAACTGCCTCAGAATCAAATCAGATAATGGAGGAGAAGGCATTTTGTAAACTCTAGAACACTACCAAAAAAATTAGACATCACTATTGTCATGCAATGAACAGAGCACTGGCTCCAGAATCAAGAAAATTTGAGTTCAAATTCTGCTTTGGATAATCTATCTACTAGCCGAGTGACCTGGACAAGCCGCTTAACCTCTCTTATCTACAAATGAGGATAATAATAGAACCTGCCTTCCAGGAGTATTGTGAGGACCAAATGAAGTAACAATTATAAACTGAAAATGAAATAAAGCTTAAAATCTTCAAAGTGTCATATAAATGCTA
>JAJPUD010000069.1:168800-208364 GCA_023553655.1 Myrmecobius fasciatus
TTTTGTGTAGATAAGATTTTTCTTGCACAACAATGATAAGTTTGGAAATATGTATACATATATTCGATTTGCCAATATTTTAATATAATTAACATGTAGTGGATATCCTGCCATCTAGGGGAGGGGTGGGGAGTTGGGGGGAAAAATTTGTAACAGAAAGCTATGTAAGGGTTATTGTTGAAGAATTACCCACACATATGTTATGCAAGTAAAATAAAAAATAAAAAAAATTATGTAATTCTCTAAAAAAAATTATTTATTTTAATACACATTGCTTTGTGAATCATGAGCAATGTGTATTAAAAAATGTATAAAAAATCAGAGCAAAAGGGAAAAACCATGGGAAAGAAGAAAAAAAGTGACATTCAATCTCCATAGTTCTTTTTCTGGATGCAGATTGCATTTTCTGTCCAAAGTCTATTGGGATTGCTTTGGATCACTGAACCACTGAGAAGAACCAAGTCTTTTCAGAGTTGATCATCATAACTTGCTGTTATGTTATACAATGTATTCCTGGTTCTGCTTGTTTTACTCAGCACCAGTTCATATCATTCTTTACAGGCCTTTATAAAATCAGCTTTTTTATCATTTTAATGATAATATTCTATTATCTTCATATACCATGACGAATAATTTTAACCAATTGTCTCAGAGAAATTTGAGAGAAATGTGGAATGCTTTTTGGCCCCTAAGCAAGGGAGGAGTGTTCCCTCAAAAAGAAGATATCCTTCTCAGTTTGCTAAGGGGACAAGGACAAGATTTGCATTTGGATCTGTAATTGATGATTAGGACCCCGTTGAAGGTGGAAAGTGTCAAAGTCTTGGCTCCTGGACAAGCTTTTGAAAGCCAGAGGTCAGCAAAAGAAGGAGCAGCAAAGAAATTAAAGGAAAACCCCAGGTCAGTACTAAGCTGCTAGGTCTATGATATGATATCTTGGATCATTCCTTATGATGGGGAGAAGGAACTCCTAATGATGAAGGCAGATTGTCTTTGACCAAGCCTAAGAACAAAGCTCATGGCATCTGCGGATAGCTCTTTTAAACTACATGAAGAGCCCAACACTGATGGGAGCGGGAGGAACAAGGATGGACCCATAAATGTGCTTAAGTGATTAAGGTCTCTTCTCATATCTTTGATCAATTTTTGCTCTTTCATATGGTATCTTTATTTCCCAAGAACTCAGTTCTTCATCCTGTCTTTGTTGTTGTTGTTTAAAATTTCCAATCTTTTAATAAAACCTTGTTTTCAAATTGTGAACGATGTGCTTACAAGGGGAAAGAGTCAATATAACTGTATTTGGATGAGGTAGAAAATGGGATTATTGTGCATACATTTTGTCAGGGTTTTTTTGGTGGTCCAAGAAAGTGAAGACTTGTCACAAAGGATCCTCTGACTCGAGTCACACAATACTACAATAATAATATTTGCTAAAATATTGGGTAGATTATTGTTTAGTCATGTCTGACTCTTCATGGTCCCATTTGGGATTTTCTTGGCAAAGATACTAGAATGGTTTATCATTTCCTTCTCAAGCTCATTGACAGATGAGGAAACTGAGATGAACAAAGTCGAGTTATTTGTCCAGGGTTATGGAGCTAGTAAGTGTCTGAGGCCAGATTTGAATTCAGGAAGATGAGTCTTCTTCATTACAGCCCTGACACTGGAATATGGTGTCACCTAGCTGTCCCAAGGTCAGTTTGTTTTATTTATACCTCGGGCTCTCAGACGCCAAAATTGTGTGATATGAGTGCTCAGGAAATGGAGAAAATAAGGATGAGTATGACTATATGAAAAGGCCACTTCTACCATCCCTTGCAGTCCTTCAAGGCCCAGCCCAGGTCTCATCCTGAAAGCTCCCCTTGATCTCCCCAGCCTATCCCAGCCTTTTGGTTCTCCAAGTATTTATAAACTCATTCATCTGACCCGCACAGGTGGGCACAGAACCCCAGAGTTAAATAGGATTACTAAGAGTGTCTCATCTATCTATACCTGAGAAGAAATCTCCTCTACAATATCCCTGACAAATGGACATCCAATCTGTATTTGAATATTTTCAATGACAGGGAACTCACTACCTATTTAGGCAATCCATGGCACCACTGGATATCTCTGATTATTGGGAAAATCTTTATACCAAACTAGAATTTCCCTTCCTGCAGCTTCCCCTGATTGTTCTTAGTTGTTCTTCTCTCTAAGAACACAATTCAATTGGGGCAGCTAGGTGGCACAGTGGATAGAGCACCAGCCTTGAAGTCAGGAGGACCTGAGTTCAAATCTGACCTCAGACATGTAACACTTCCTAGCTGTGTGACCCTGGACAAGTCACTTAACCCCAATTGCCTCAGCAAAAAGCAAAAAAAAAAAAAAAAAGAAGAAGAAGACAATTCAACACCTGTCATACTAGGGTGCTAAGTATTGGATTCTGTTTCAGGATTGGGGGGAAGGTTGTTCACTCATTGTTCCCTCACATGTTTGCCAGGGAGGCTGTGGAAAGGAAACAAGCTCAAAGAAAACATGGATTGGATATAAAATGTTTAACAACCAGTTCTTTGGGGAGGAGAGAAAGGGAATATGCAAGACACATTTTAAAGTTTAATTTACATTATTAACATTTTCTCCATAACTTTTTAAGTCTATACAATCAATAAAACAATGAGTAAAGCCCTAATTTATAGCATTTGCCAATTTCTAAGGTGTAAATACTAACACTGAATTTTTTTTCTTTTTTGCTGAGCCAATTGGGGTTAAGTGACTTGCCCAGAGTCACATAGCTAGGAAGTATTAAGTGTCTGAATCCTGATTTGAACTCAGGTCCTCCTGCTTTCAGGGCTGGTGCTCTATCCACTGTGCCACCTAGCTGCCCCTAACATTGACATTTTAACAATCAGCTCCCTAGAGTCAGTGAGCTGTCTCCAGCACACTACTGACTATTCATGATCTAAGACTTCTTCCAAAGCTGAGATTCTAGGATTCTCCATGTATGAATCGAGCATCCTCTCAAACAGCAAACTTCCTAAGGACAGACCCTGAATCTGCTCATTCTCTACATCCCCTTTGAGTTTATCTGAACTCACAAGTGGAAGCTTTAAAGCACCCTCAGAGAATTAATTGTGTGTCATAGTTGAGGTGGGAACATCTGCTGAAGCTACAAGCATTCCCTGAGCACCTGCTGCTAGGTACACAAAGTGATGTATTGGTTCTGGGACCTGGGGGTTAGGAGGAGACAATGGGGGAAGAAGCATAGCCCTGCCTCTGTCTCAACTTGGAGCTCACAGCATAATAGGACAGACAAAACACATATAAGTGAAAAGAGAGGGGCAGCTAGGTGGCTCAGTGGATAGAGCACCAGCCATGAAGTCAGGAGGACCTGAGTTCAAATCTGATCTCAGACACTTAACATTCCCTAGCTGTGTGACCCTGGGCAAGTCACTTAACCCCAATTGCCTCAGCAGAAATGAAAAATAAAAGAGAATGGTAGCAAGCTATTTATAGGAAGCACCACTTGTTTGTACCATCTGCAGAAGTTGGTCAAATGATGACATTTTGGGATTTTATCAGCTCAGTGCCCTTATTCCATGCATGCATCTATACTTCCCTCCACAACAAGCAAGAGTGAAATAAAAGAGGGAAAGGCAATCCTCCAGGTAGAATGGGATTGGATGGACACGCTTGCAGAATATCTGAATATATGTGAATGTGTCTGAATATAGTGGGGAAGGGAATAAGCATCTATATAACACCTACTGTATGCTTAGCACTAGGCTAAGCATTTTGCAAATATTATTTCATTTGATCCTCATAACAATCCTGGGAGGGAGGTGCTATTATTTATCCCCATTTTACAATTAAAGAAACTGAGGCAGACAGTGGTTAAGTGACATAGATAGTAAGGGCTGAGGTTGGATCTGAACTTAATGAAGGTAAAAGGAAGTTGAAGGAGAACCACAGAGTCTGAGTTACACCTGTGCTGGCACTAAACTTATTAGGGGCACCCAAGATCCGAGAAAGGTGAAGGCTGGTCGTGGGGATCTCCAGCACCACCTCCCCATCCTAGTCTTCCCAGAAGCTGCTTAATAGGATGCTAGGCTCTCAGGCTCACCTCCTTACCTTGGTGCTCCCAGGGTCTCCTCCATCTTACCCAAGGCTTCCCCAATTCTCTGCCTACCCCATGTTTGCCCAGGGTTCCAGAACTGCTGTTTGAAGCTCTCAAATCCAACACTTTGAGAGCCAGAAATCACTAAAGAAATGAGTGTATTCATTTGAATAAGGTTAGGCTGTAATATAAGTCACAGAAGCATCCCTAGGAAGGACAGGGTACAGTCCCTGCTCATGACCTAACAGCTCCCCTTCTCCTCCTTCCTCTTCCTCTCATCCTCTCCCCTCCTCCCAACAAAAACGAATCTGGACCAATTGAGTCCTCCCTTACGCTGCCAGTGGCAACAAGAGCCTTTAAATCACTCCTCCCTTGGCATGTGCAAATGAATGCATGCTTGAAAGACCACATTGGATGCTGGGTGATTCTAGTGACCACCTCCCTCCAGCATCCCTCCTCCCTCGGCCATTTATTTGGCCTTAGCTGTGAGCTCCTCATGCTCCTAGGAGGACCTTCCTACTCTTTCTCCAGGGAAGACCAAGCTTATCCCTCCTGGAGAAGACGTCCAGGGCTTGCTTTCCTTGGGAAAGACCCCAAGTATCCCTCCCTTCCCTTAAAGCTCCTCATCTCCTCTCCCTTTAGGAGAACACTGGTGTATAATTAGGCAGAGGCTTTTAAAATTCACCTTTAAGGGAGGAAAAATGCCGTTGAATTGATATGACTTCATTGATTTTAATAAAGCCTCAGAAGATGGGCGAACAAAGAGGTGTATTGGTTCCTTAATTAGGAAAGGATTTATTCAATAAGTTATTGGACAAGTTAATTTACGGGACTTAATTTTGCTATTGAAAGGTTTGCCGGGCTTCCTTCCGAAATCCGGCCGGCCCGGTCCCATACTGCGGAGGTGATGACCTTGAAATAACCTCAGGGTTCCATCAGTCAGTAGGTGTCCTCAGGAACGCCAGGCCCCCTCCTCCTAATGCCCCCCCTCCCATCAGTGCCAGGCTCAAGCACACGGAGGCAGCTCATCTGTATTCAAATTACCCTCAGTGAAACAGCAGGCCCAGTCCGGGTAATAACTCACCAGCAGGGAGAGGTGGAGGGAGAGGCGCCCAGACCCTTCATGCAGATTGGACATTATCATACATTTCGGAGGTGTAGGACAGGGCTGCTGGAGAGGGCCGTTAATGAAAATATCAATCAAAGACTTCTCCTGACTTAATGGTCAATTTAAATTAATTAATTGGAAAGGGGAAGAGAGAGGGAAAAAAAAAGTTGAAAGGGGCGGGTGCTGATGGGTACACTTAAAAGGAGTTGGCAGGAGAGGAGGAGGTTCCCGAGACCATATTGTACCCCCCCCTCAGCAGGGGTAACAGGATCCTTTCAGAGGGGACCTTCCAGGAGAGAAAAGGGGTTTCCTTTCCACCTTGCAAAACCAACTAGGCTTCCACCATAAGCTCCCACAGAATTTCTTGCAATGATAAGAGTAATTCACAACCTTAAGGCTTTTGAAGGATTTTTCCCCCAAACCGTGAAAGATAGGGAGCGTACACTACTAAAAACCCCATTTTAGACATCAAATAAATAAGCATCAGAAAGGGGAGGTGATCTATCCAAGTACACACAGGCTAGTAAATTCCAGAGTTGTGACTTAAACCTGGGTAGTCTGACTTCTGTCGGTCAGTGAGCATTTATTAAGCACCTACTGTGTGCCAGGCACTATGCTAAATGCTCAGGATAGGAAAGAAAGGGAAAAGAAAGTTCTGCCCTCAGAGAAGCTCATAATCTAATATGGAAACAAAATGCAAATAATTATGTACAAATAAGACATCGGTCAGGATAAATAGGAAATAACAAAGGGATGAGTATCTTAATTCTAGAATTAAGAGGGATTTAGGAAAGACTTCCTTTAAACGACTTAGAGCTTGAAGGAAACCAGGAGGGAAGAACTTTCCAAGCATGGCAGAGAGATGGAGTGTCTTATTTGCAGAACAGCCATGAAGCATCAAATAGGATGTGGAAGGGAATGAGGTATAAGAAAACTGACAAGGTAGGAGAGGCTAGGTTCTGAAGGACCTGGAATACCAAACAGATTTTATATTTGATCCTGGAGGTGATAAGAAGCTACTGGACTTAGGGGAGACAGGAAGGGAGTCACCTGTTTGCCTCAGTTTTCCCATCTGTAAAATGAGCTGGAGAAGAAATGGCAAAATACTCCAGAATCTCTGCCAAGAAATCCCCATAACAGAGTCACAAAGAGTCAGACATGACTTAAATGATTGAATAACAACAAAACTCAGACCACATCACAGCTTGCTACAAGTGATGCTAGCTAGAAGGACCAGTTAGTCCAGTAATCTCATTTCACAGTTAAAGAAACTTTGGTCCCAGGTGAGTTGTCTAACATTGCTAGGGAATAAATTTCAGACATGGAAATTGAACCTGTCTCTTCTCTTTCTATTATGGCATGCTATCTTGCTGGAGCCTCAGTTTCCTTTTCTGTAAAATGGGACAATAAACTTTGTATCACCATCACCTATCTCACAAGGCTGCTGGTGTGCAAGAAGTAGTTTGTAAACCTCACAAGCTCTACAGAAACCAGGGACTTTTAGCAAAGCACAGTAAAGTGCCATAGAGTTTAGAGTTGGAAGGAATCATGTAAGTTATTCTCCTCCAATCTCCCAGTTTATAGAAAAGAAAATTAAGTCTTGGAGTGAGGAAGTGACCTGTCCAATGTTCTTTAGGTGGGAATATCAGATCAAGAACTGAGTTCAATGTTGAAAACTATCTTTGGATGTATTTTGAAAATTAAAAGCTATTAATAAATAAATAAGAACTAACCGAGCTCTCTCAAGTTTGAATCTTCATCTGAAAATTCTTTGAAAACATGAAATGCTACCAATATTATTGTCATGTCATTTTCCCCCTGAACACAAAACCAAGAGGGTAAGTAAGCACACTGAATTGAGGTTTCCAGGACATAGTTTCAAATCCCGGTTTTGTTGCCTCCTCCTTTTGTGATTTTGGGCTATTCCCTTTCCTTTTCTGGGTCTCAGTTTCTTCATATGCAAAATGAGAAGTGAGAATATGAGAATACATGATGTTTTAGGTACTTTTAAGCTTTGAATCCTGGGGTCTTCTGTCCCTGTGTGTTGAGCGGACACAGAGGCCCAACAGTGGACTGCGTTGTACCAGTCATTCTGAAGCACCTTGGGTTACCTTGTTTGATGGAGAATTCCATAAAGACTAGCACCTTATCTGCCTCATTTATAGGACATCCAAGACAATGAAAATCATAGTTAAACACAAAAGAAATAATTAACATATATACCATTATACAATGTGCAATAGACTAATAATGTCAAGAGAAGTATAACTAAAAGTTGAGCTTTTTGCAAAAAAAAAATGACAAAATCAAATAAAATCCCTAATTCTTGGTTCAAATGCTTCAAAGGAAGTGGTACATAAATTGTCAGCAAATAGCTTTGCCAGATTTTTCTTGGATTTAAGCCTGATACCTTTCTTAACTGAAGGTATATACATCTACCACCAAGAGATGAGAAAAACAGTGATCCCATTAATTAAAGTCAACAATGTCTTTATGTATTTTATACACAGCATTCATAGCTGGTATCGCTAAAAATAAAATCTATAGACATAAGAAAATAGTATAGTGAATGAGAAGAAAAAAAAAGTATTTCAACAACTGTCAGGTATAGAAAGAGCAACAACTTAGAGGTTTAGTAGTTAATGAAAAAGTTGCACCAAAGTGCATAACATTTCTAGTGGCTATATTAGCCAATGCAAAACCTTTGACTCAGTTCTGCACTCATAGCTTATTCACGTAGTACAAATGCAGACCACATAGAATGAGCATGAGTCTGAGAATAAAGTGGTCATGTGGAAAACTTTTATATTTAAAACATGCCATTAACCCAAAAATGTCAAAGCAATTGATATAAAATATGGCTTTGTTCAGGGAAATAGTTTGAGCTTCATCTTTAAATCCATTTCATTTCTTCTTAACAGAATTAAGTATGGTTACCCTATTAAAGAAGGAATCAAACCAAAACATCATATCAACTACTTATCGTATATGGATGGCTACTAAAAAGCACATTAAATGTCTCCTTCCTCATGTAACCTTCCTCAAAGGATATTAAAATATTATTTTGACTCAATGATCAAAAAAGAATAGTCAATGAGTGTAAAATTTTTAATGTATATCAAGGAAAGATCACCTTTGAGCTTGAGTCCTGATGACAAATGGAACCAATGGACAAAGATCTCATCCAGGGAAAGCGCATTAAACAAATTGTTATTAAGGAGAAAGCTGATAATTCTAATAAGTTAAGACCTGGCATCCAGTTAAATAACTGGAATACAATTAAAGCAGTTAATGCCTATGCATTAGCAACCTTAATTTATACTTTCAGAAGAGTAAAATGGACCATGAGATATTTGGAAAATAGCCTAACAAAAACCTACACAGTATTAATAAAGCATAAAGTCCCAAGACTTTTATAGATGGATCAAAACTTTCTTGGCAAACAAAAGGAGAAAAAGGATTGATAGATATTCACAGATATATGATAAACATCAAAAACCTATAGAAATACTTCTGGGATAAGGAGATAACTTTGCCAGACAATTAGGTGGCACAGTGGATAGAGCCCTGGGTCTGAAATCAGTAAAACCTGAGTTCAAATCTAATCCCCAGACACTTAAAAGCTGTGTGATCCTTAGCAAGTCACTTAATCTGTCTGCCTCAGTTTCCTAAATTGTAAAATGGGGATGATAATAATAGCACCTACCTCCAAGAGTTGTAACGATGTGATAAGATATTTGTAAAGTGAGTAGCACAGTGCTTGGCACATAGCAGGCTAACATTATTATTATTATTATTAATTGTAAAGGTCAAAAATTGGTATATTCCAGCAGAACTATCAAATGTAAGTATCAGGGAAAGCAATTTATCACTATATAGAGCCCACAGAATTGGTAATAATTAAGAGTGGACTCATAAGTACCTCCATGGGTAACACCCACATGAACTCATACAATAATATTATACAAAGAAATATCAAATAAATAGCTAAATCATGAAAATTTGTTTACGGCAGCAAAGGGACTTTTTTGGTGATTCAGGATCAGGTCATCACCACCAGAAACTGCAGAAGGATCTAGCAATCGGAAGAAATACACCACCTGCATGTGCTACAAATATTTTGTACCTATTAATTACCTTCCAAGACATGACCTGGGATTAGAATAACACATCAGAAACTTGCTATCTTTAAAAGACTTTAATAGCAAATTCCTATTACCAACACAAAGTACATTACTACTATAGTTAAACTTTAAGCTTATTCCTTCCATGAATGCTTGTGTATTTATGAGGCAGAAATGAACCAAGTTTTTAAGAAAATGTTTTCTATTTGGATTTGAATTCAGAGAGACTCATCTTCCTGAATCTAGGTCTGGTGCTTTCTCCACTGAGCCACCTAATCACCCCAAATATTATTATTATCTCCATTTAAAGATGAGAATACTAACATTGGGAGAATTTAACTTGCTGTGTATGTATGTAAAAACACCTTGAAAATAGGAAAATATTAAGCAAATAAAAAAGTGTGATTATTAAAATTAATATTATTATCTTTACTATGTCATTCACATCCTTCTCTGGTACCTCAATGTGCTACAGAGGTAATCCAAGGGTTGTTGAAGGCCATGATGATGGAGGAGAGATGTTAAGGATCTTTGTCAAACTCCAAGTATGGGCCAGCAATGGACCAAGCTCCAGGCATTTGAGGACCAGTGTAGTATTCTGAAAAGAAGTCTATGTTGGAGAAAAGATGCCTAAAATATTGCATTTTTCTATTAAGGCAAGCAATAGTTATAAGATGGATTTAGCATATTTATCCACCATGACTTTTGGGTGAGAAGTGACCTCAAGGACATCATTCAGCATCACATATAGCCAGAAAAGGATGCAAGCCAGTCACATAATCAGAATGAGAGATAGATGGATGACCCTGGAACTGTAGTGAGATCCATGACAGAGTTAAAAGACCCAGAGAAAATTCTCTGTCATACCAGATGGTTCTCTGAAAAACTGATAGATGTGGACAAGAATGTCCAAGATGAGGCAGCATGGATGGACTTCCCTCTGTCTGCTCCATGGGGGAAGCACTTACACTGATATGATTAGAGATTAATAAAAGTCTCCCCCAAAATCTATTACGTCATCATCATCATCATCACCTTCCTGAATAGACCTTCATCCTGACCTCCCCACCCTCCTTACTGCCTCCAAACCTGGTTTCGTTACATCATCCTACCAAGTTCTTCACTAATCTCATTGCAATGAAAAACTATTGAAATAAAGTGATGGGACTTTTACTTCATTACTTATCATTGCAAAAAATTTGTAATTTAAATCTAAAACTACAAAGCAACTTGGGACATTCTACTGGCCATTTACAGCTCTATTTACTAATTAGCCACAATTTTGAATGGTTAAATAATTTCCTCAATGCCACATTAATTTGTGCCTGACCCAGGTTTTGCCCTTCTTTTTCCTTGGAGTGTTACTCCTACAGCCACACAAAGGTCTCATTAATTGTAAACCAGACTTTTCTTAGATTTTTCACCCAAAGATTTGAATTGGGGAAATATTTTAGATCAGTGTTTTCACCTCCAAAATCATAATGTTTGTTGCCTTCTTTTTTTTTTAACAAATAATGCTCCATTTAACCAAAACATATTAAATACTTACCATGTGCCTGGCACTGTGCTCAGAGCTAGTGTTTTATAAAGAAAAAAAGTGAGATAAAATTACTCACTGAGAACTTATATTCTAATGTGGGTACCAAAAATTCAGAGAAATATAAATGTTTGACTATATATCATTAGAGATTAAAATGAATGTAAAGTGATGGAATAGAGAGGGGAGCCCCAATAACTGAGTGTCTAGCTGGAGGCTCAGATAAGTTGTGAAAGAAAAAGAGAAAGCAGCAGCCCCTGGCCCTGCCCTCAGGAAGCTCCCAGTCTGATGGAGAGACCTGTGCTTTCTCATTTGCTACCCAGAGGAACTGCGAGGATCCAGGTCCAAACAGGCAGAGCTGCGGAAGACCAGAGAAGAGAATAGTCACTGTTTTCTCAGATGCTTGGGGAGGAAGATGACAGAGGGAAGCCCATCACTCATTAAGGGAATATGGATTTATTTCCTGAAAAACCTAATCCCTTCAAAGTTGAGTAATTAATAACCTATTTTTTTAAACAAATTCCTCCCTGGGCTTTCAGGATACACATTTCATCACTGTAATTACCCAGCGGTGGGCAGCGATCAGTCAATCAAGGGCAGAGTGGGATCGATCACACCACAAGAGCCAGTTCTCAAGATGTCAAGAAGTAGAACGTCTCCCTTGGGGAGAAGGAGGAGGAGGAGGGGTACCTGGGAAGACAATGGAAAAATTTCAAGATCTTACTATCCAGGAATGGCCCTCATCCCTACTTTGCAAAACCTTTCAGGTCCTATATGACATCACAAGACTTAACATTGGAAAATTACATTAGGGATTCCAACCCAATAGTTCCCAAACTGTGGCCCAAAGATGGTGAGAGAAGGGTTGAGGAAGGGTGGATAAGGAGAAGGACAGACAGAGTTATTGCAACAACCTCTTGAATCCATATTGAAATCCATAAGAAAGCAAACAGGCCTTTGTAGATCTAATAATGTTTCACATAGATCTGCATTACTGCTTTTCAACTGTTTGTAGATACTACTGTTCTAAATGCACTCAAGAATACATAGATATTATTAATATAACTACTTTTATGTAGTTACATGAGAAATTTTTATTTTAAAAAAAGGTCTTCATATTCACTTTCTATTGTAGTCAAACTGGACTGTCAGCTGTTTATTGTGTAGGAATAACAATAATAACTAACACATTTACAATGCATTTACAATGTACCAGGAACTTTTTAATTATTATCTCATTTGATTATGAGAGAGCTATTATTATCCCCATTTTGCAGGTAAACAAACTGAGGCAAAAGGGTTAAATGACTTATCCAGGATCACATTAGTAAATATCTGAGGCTGGATTTGAACTTGAGTCCTCCTGACTCCAGGTCTTTGTACAAATAACTCTCCATATCTTCAACATTTTTCCTACACCTGGGACTTCCTGTTTCCAAACCTGAGTTTTAATTCAGAATATTCTTATTGTGTTCAAAATGAATTTTATTGAAATAAAGGCTGCTTATCACAACCTATTAAGTATATTTGGTTGTTTCATTGCTTTTTATTTCATTTTTTAAATTATCCTGTCACCTCCCATACCTTGGCCCATTGAACTCAGAAAATTAAAAGTTGAAAAAACCTGTTTCCCCAGATTGTTTTTTTTTGTTTTCTGAGATCCATCGCAGCTTACATGACCTCGATATCCCAGGGCTTAAAATCCTGGGCCTAGAATCAAAAAGAGCAGTATTCAAATACAGTCTGGGACACTTATTAGGTATTTTACCCCAGAATGTACTCCCTGAAGGCATTCCTTCAGTAGAGAGTTTCCTTCAAGACCCAAATCAAGAGATACCTCCCTAACATGGCTTACACTGATATCCCCAATTTTAACACTCTCTACTGCTTAAAATCACTTTCAATGATTTTACCATTATATATATATATTTATATAAACATTTATTTATATACTGCTTATATTATGTATATATAACATATATGTGTGTATTATGTATACATGTTCATATATTGTGTATGTTTCTGCATATATGTGAGTATATATAAAATATGCACAATGAATATGTTGTATTATACATATACATGTATGTGTCATGTGTATATACATGCATATATACAAACTCATGTGACGTGAATATACACATGCATATGTGTATGTGTTTTGTATATAATAACATTATAATATGTAACATAAGTAATGTATAAATATATAACTACATGTTTTATACTATAGATATACAAAGATAAATATATTTGTGTTGACACACACATACATATACCATATTTAGTTATCTGTGTACAGGCTGTGTTGCACCCAGAGATCCATTCCTAGTAGAATTGTTGAGAATTTTCTGATATCCCTAATTTCTAGCATAGCTGACTTATACACAATAGGTGTTTAATGAATGAAGTTGGCTGTCGAGTGAGAGAACCTGGATTTGAAGTCTTTTTCTTATTAGCTGTGGGATCTTGGAGTAATTTCTTCTGCCCTCTGAGCTTCAGATTCCTAATTTGCAAATGAAGAGGTTGAACTGGGAGCTATTGGTCTAGTCCAGTTTACAAATTGTAAACCCTCATTTACAAATTGTAAAACAAGTAACAGTCAGGAAGCAGAACCAGGTAAAGTGCCTCAACAGGTACTCAGGAATCATCACTATATTTCCCAGTCCTCCAGCCAAAATGCCCCTTTGCCAGCCGCCTGACTACATTGTTTCAGGAATCATCTGGGTCCGTATCCTGGCTTTGCCTGACTAACTATGTGGAAATGATTTCTCCTTTCTGTCTACCATTACTTCTTTTCTATAAAATGGGCGTAATAATTAATAAACCTCATTAAGTGCCTTCTATGTGCCAGACATGCTGCTAAGTTTTGAGCAAAAACAAAGAATGATACTACCCCTACTCTGAAAGGGGGTAGAAAGGGAAGAACATCAGCATTTATTAAACACTTTCTATGTGCCAAGCACTATGTTAAGTGCTTTACAAATATTATCTCGTTTGACCATCACAACAGCCTCTGTGAGGTAGTTGCTATAATGATCCCTATTTTACAGTTGAGGAAACTGAGTCAGATAAAAAGCTATGTATGAAGATAACTACAGCAGCTCATTCTGTAGGGGCAAAGAATTGGAAACTAGGAGGAGAATCCATCATTTGGGTGATAGATAAACAAATTATGGTATATTATACACACATATATATGCATATGATATATATATATCTATGTGTGTGAATATGTGTGCTGTAAGAAATGAAGAAAAGATATCAGAGAAACTTAGAAAGATTTATATGAACTGATGCAGTGAATTGAGCAGAACCAAGGGAGCAATTTATACAATAACAACATTGTAAAGACAAACAACTTTGAAAGACTTAGAAGTGCTAATAAAGGCAATGATCATCCATGACATCCAGACTCCCTAGTCTAATGACACAAATGTGGATTCAAGATGAAGAATGAGACATTTTTCAACATTGATAATATGGGAATTTGTTTTGCTCAATTATATTTATCTGTTAACAAGGTTTTCATTTTTCTTTTCAAGTTGTGGAAGAAGAGAAAAATAAATGATTGCTAACTGAAAAATAAACTGTCTGAATCTAAAAAAAAAAAAAACCCTCTAGTGATAAGGAATTTAGTGCCTCCTAACAAATTCCATTCACCACTGAATAGAACCTAAATAAAATGGAGATTAAAGATGAATACTTGTCCTAGCTACTTCTAAATGATGTTGTAGAATTAAAAGGCTATAATGGATGTAAATTTGGTTTGAAATCTTTAAAGTGCTTCTTAAATATATGGTGTTATTATATTTTATTTTTTATTAATACTTTTTATTTGCAAAACATATGTATGGGTAATTCCTAATCATTAACCCTTACAAAGCTTTCTGTTACAAATTTTTCTCCCCTACTCCCCACCCCTCCCCTAGATAGCAGGATATCCACTACATGTTAATTATGTTAGAATACTTAAATCGAATATATGTATAGTTATTGCCACACATCATTTTTTTTGTTCAGGAGAAATCGTATCTATAAGAGAGAATAATCCGATAAAGGAAATACAATGCAAGCAAACCTCAATAGAGAACATGAAAATGTTATGTTGTGGTCCACATTTCACATCCCTCTCTCTGGGTGTATGTGGCCTTCTTCACTGAACAATTGTAATTGGTTTGAAGCATTTCATTGTTGAAGAGAGTCATGTCCCTTAGAACTGATCCTCATATAGTACTGTTGTTGCCGTGTACAACGATCTCCTGGTTCTGCTCATCTCACTCAGCATCAGTTCATGCAAGTCTCTCCAGGCCTCTCTGAAATCGTCCTGTTGGTCATTTCTTACAGAGCAATAATATTCCATAACATTCATATACCATAATTTATTCAGCCACTCTCCAATTGATGTGCATCTACTAGTGTTATTATATTTTTAAAAAGATATGCTTAGGACCTCTGTCTTATGAACTTCTAGAAATCAGTTACCCCTCCTGTGAATGATTTGAGCCATTAAATTTCATTAGACTCATCTTAGATTTTGGACCTCTTTTACTTTGTGGATTGACCTTAGATTTAAGACTCATATACTTGTGTTCTTCTCCCTTGGATAATCTCTTATTATGCTCTTACATTAATGGACTTCATAAATTGGAAAATAACTCAGAAGTCAGTGGAACAATTCTTTTATTTTAGGAATGAGGAAATCAAAAGAAGAACAACAGAGCTGGCATTAGAACCTCCAGATTCCAAGCGTTTTCCCCACTAAAGTAAACTAAAGTTGAAAAACTGTTCTAAAAAGTGAGCTATTATTAGACCACAAAACATCAAAACTGGATTGTCCAATCCTTTAATTTTACAAAAGGAGAAACTGGGGCTCCTTAAGGGGAAGGAATTTGCCTAGAGTCAAAAGAATAGTATGAGGCCCTGAGTCAGAGCTGGAAAGACTTCATGCATCCCAAACCATCACTTTCTGTTACACCCAGATATGGCGGCTAATGTCTCCAATGTGGTCCAATTGTAACTGCATCTATCTACCAGAGAGACTCCTATGAAGAGGTAGAATAGGAATTCCCACTGATCACTACTCCTGAGCCCCAAAGGAGTCTTCTCTTTATGTCCTTTTATGGGAAGAGCCTTGAGATTATCTCATTCAGACACAAACCAATTTAAGCCTTAAAAAGGAGTTGCCCTTCTCTGTCTCCAATAAAATGTTCAAGTTAAAAATAGTCTTATTTCAGCCAATTGTATGCCCACCTTCAATTAACCTATTCATTTCAAATGACCCCTCCAATGTGAACCAAAGCTGAGTCAGAATCAGGAAATCCTAGGTGCTTAGATTTAAACTATAGCAGGAAGGAACCTGAGAGGTCATCTGGTGCATTCTCTTCATTTTACAGATAAAAAAAGGGAAACCAAGAGAATGTATATGACTCATTCAATGTCATACGGATAAGTGGCAAAGCCAGAATTTAAGTCCAAGTCCCCTGGCTAATTAATAATAATTCTCACTAGCACTTATATGGCACTTTAAAGTTTGTGGAATGCTTTGCAAATAGTATTTCATTTTATCTTCCCAACAATCCCTGGAATGCAAGTACTTTTATTACTCTTATTTTACAGATGAGGAAACTGAGGCAGACAGAAATTAAATGATTTACACCCAGGGTCACACAGATAGTAGGTACTCATTATGTGAAGTGAATGAATGATTTGGCTAAGTTTTTAAATAATGAAACTCTGATACATTACAGACATGTGAAAATATTCATCTTCCTACTAAAGCCACAGGCTGTCTGAGCTGTCAGTCAGTCCCAGGGTTATGTGTAGACCTAATATCAATACCAAAAAAAAAAAAGTCATTGGTGATATAATCAAAGAAGTATTGAGCCTGGGAATTGAGACTTGGTTTACCACTAATCCACAAGACCTGAGCTCATTTTCCTCAACTCAAAAATATGAGTTGGCTCAATAATCTCTGACATTCCATGTTCTCTTATTTTTAAAGGATGCATTTAACCCCTAAACGATATGTTCTATGTTCTAAGGGTCTTTCCAATTCTAATTCTCTTTCCTAAAGGCCTTACCAGCTCTCACTTCTGTGTTCTGAGTTTTAAGGTTCCCTCTAGTTATGATATTCTATGTTGTATGATCTAAAGTCCTTTCTTATAGTACTCTCTGTGTTCTAAGGACCTTTACATCTTTGGCCTTTTGTGGCGTTCTGTGGTCCTAGTACTGCAGGACTCTGTGACACTAAGTGCCAGAAAAGAAGGTGTTCAGTGTCCCACAGGTTGCCTTTTGTCCATAAAAGTGTGTCAGCTCCATAAACATGCTGGGGAAAAGGATAGGCCTGTCTGTAAAAAATATTCTTCTCTGTAAAGCGCCCTCACACACATGCATTTACTCCATCAAATTATGCCCTCAAGATATTGACTGAGACCATTCAAAGGGCCTTCCTTGACTTTTTCCCACATGATTTGACTCTGAAAATAAAAACATGGCTACCTATTAGCCATATGAGCACACATTTCTATGCAAAGTTCATTCTTCATTTTTCCTAAAAACAAAAACAAAAACAAAACTTTTACTTTAAACAGAATAGATTATTATACCTATTTTACAGATGACAAACCTGAGGCTCAGAGCTTTAGTAACCCATCCAGAGTCAGCCAGCTAATAAATTTTGAAATCTATCTTTGGACTCTATGGCATCTTTTCATTGCTGGAGGTATTTGAGACCTGCAGGTATCAATCAGTGTCTTTAATCTTTGAACAGCTGTAATTGTTGGCTGACCTTTATTCTTTCGATCAATTATTCAACAAACACTTATTAGATGCTTTTGGGTACTGGGTCCTGGGTCCTGTTGTCCATGCTGGATATAAAGAGAGGATAAACAAGAAAGCCTCTGCTCTCAAAACACTCATAGTCTATAGTAAGCCATATGCTCAAGCAAGATGCAAACTAGGAGTTAATGACAGAGGATACATCCAGATAAAGCACTCTACCAGGGAAATGCATGGAAGGAAAAACAATATTTTTTTCATTATTTTTTTTTGAGAACAAACTTGGGAAGTAAAAGAAAGGGAGGAAAATCAGAGATGAGGATCCATTGTTGATAGAGAAGATACTTTGGGGGCCACAGGAAGTCTAAGTCAAGCCTCTAATCTACCCTTTTGCCCCTCTTTTAACCCCATCCTTCCATTCCATACCCAGCTGCTTCTATAGGAAGCCTTTCTCCTTCCCTTTAATTCTAGTGCCTTTCCTCTGTTGATTGTTTCCACTTTATTTTATATAAAGCATGTTTGCATATTGTCTCCCTTAATAGAATCCTTAAGAGTATGAAATGTCTTTTGCCCTTTTTTGTATCTTCAGAAATTAGCACAGTGCCTGCCCCACAGTAGATACTTAATAAATATTTATTGATTGACATTGCTCTGCTTTTAGGAATTTTGCAATCTCTATTTGATAGAAAAGAAATGGACTTGGACCAAGACCACAGGGGGCTCACTATCCAGAAGAAAGAAAGAGGGAGCAAATCCAAATCTAAAAGTGAAAGGAATTCAATCCAATCAGGTCTTACAAACATTTATTAAGCACTTAATATATGCAAAGCACTGAGTTAAGCATCAGGGATGCAAAGACAAAATGAAAAAAATCCCTATTCTCAAGCAGCTTGCTTTCTAAGCACATTTTTTCTCCACAAAATAAGCATTTACTTGATCATTGCAAGAAAAATCAAATGCTACAACTTAGGGAATTGGGAAAAGCTTGCTGTAAAGATTGGGGTGGAGGAAGCACATAAGGTGAATCTTGAAGGCAGTAGGGATTCTGAAGAGGAAGAGGTAAGAAGACACTACATGACAGTAAGGGGGGGGAGAGAGGGGGAAGGCAGACTTTACAAAAGTGGAAAATTAAATGCTAGGTTCAGAGGAGGGAAAATAGACCAGCTTATCTAGAATATAAATTTTTGAAGGGGATTAATGTGCCAAAATCCTAGATAAATAAACTGAAGCCAATTGTGAAAGGTTTTTTTAAAGCTGAACACTGGTGTTTGTATTTGATCCTGGAGATATTAGGAAGACAAGATTCATATCATTCAAACTCACAGAAATTTAACTTAGAATTCCAGTGACCCTTCCTTCTAGAAAATTTCTCTGTTCCCCTCAAGACAAACTGATCCCTCCTCCCAAATCCTCAAAGAGTTCTTTATTTTTCCACTCCATCGCTCATAGGATTATAAAGTCCTAGGCCCTTAGATAATTATTATTCCAATTCCCTCATGTAATTCATGCACAAACTGAGGCTTAGAGAAAATGATGATTTCCTCAAAGTCAAAAGTAGCTTATAACTTGAACCTTGGTCTACTGACATCAAATCCTGTGCTCTTCTTTCCACGGTAGCACCATTATCCCCAAACTAGAATATGAGCACCATGAGAAAAGAAGATATCATGTCTTACCCAGCTTTGCATCTCCCATTGTGCTAAGAAAAAGGTTTTATCCTTTAAGAATAAACTTAAATTATTAAATTTAATTAAATATTGAATAAATTAAATTATTCTTTATGGAATTGGATCTAAGGCAGTAGATGGTACAGCCTAAACTGAATATTTCAAATAGTAGATGTTTTGAGTGTTGAGAAAATGAAAGAATTTAGGGAACTGGAGCTAAGAGGCCTATGGATAAGCTGAAGAATGATGGATCTTACTCCCCCACCCCCATTAAACCTATATCCAATAGCTCACCCTGTGAAAAGGCTTAGTCTGGAAGTGAAATGAAACATGTGCTCAATCCCAAGACCTGCACTTGAGTCGAAGCTTCCCAACTCACTAGCTATGAAACTGCTCCCATCCTAAGGCTAAACCCAAGTTTCCTCATCTGTAAAATAATCAAGTTGAACTGGATGGCTTCTAAGACCCCCTTTGGCTCTGTCATTCTATGATTTCTGTGACTGGCAATCAGAAGATCAGAGACTTCTCAACAGGAGTGTTTCCCAGTATGGGAGCTTGATAGGGAGCACCAGATTGATGCCATTTGGAAAGCAGCTTCTAGTGGAATACCCCAAGAATTAATGCTTGGCCCTGTGCCCTTTTATATTTTTATCAATGCCTTGGACAAAGGGTTTATCAGATTTGCAGATGACATGAAAGTCAAAGAGATTTCCAGCTAACTTGATGGCAATGTCAGGTAGTAAAAAGATCTGGACAGATGAACATTGAGCTGAATCTAATGAGGTGATAGTTAATAATTCCTTCACTTTTACTTCAATTCAACAAATTAATCAGGTGCCTACTATGTGCAAAATGGGCAGCTAGGAAGATGGAAGGCTAGAATCAGGAAGAGTAAGTTCAAATGTTTATTATCTGGATAAATCACTTAATCCTATTTACCTCAATTTCCTCATCTGTAAAATGAGCTGGAGAAGGAAATGGCAAGCTATTCCAGTGAATTTGCCAAGAAAACTCCAAATGGGGTCACAAAGAGTCAGGCTATTTTATTTAAATAACAGCTATGTGCAAAGATACTAATTTGAAAAATCGACTTCAGAAATATGGGTTAGAAAACACAGAGAAGGATAACAGTTGTCACCACACAAGAGATGGAGGGCTGGACACTAGAAATGGTTTTGATGGGCTACAAGCTTTCTAGGAGTCAGCCTAATATGGTAGCCATGTCATATGGACAAGAATCTTCAAACTATAAAATAATGCATAAATGTATGATGTATTGGGCTAGCATGGGGGGAGGGGGCAAACTGGGATTGTAATCTCTTTGGTATAGAGAATTCTCAGGAAGGAAATTCCCTTAGCCAATGGAGATCAGAACCTGTACAATAACTTATAGCCTTAGCAAGTGTTTTGGAGGCACTGAGAGATTGCCTGAACTGAGGAAGCCAGTGTATGTCAGTGGGAGGATCTGAACCTGGGTTGTCTGGATTCTGAAGCCACCTTCAATGTCCATCAGGATGACTCAAGTCCTGACTCAGACACATATTAGCTTGATTACCATTGGCAAATCGTTAACCTCCCAAGGCCCCAGTGAGCTAAGACTATAAACTGGAGATATATTGTCCATCAGTCTCGGTGGATGGAGTTTCCACACTGGAATGTCTGAACAACCAATGAAATAATAGGCCTGAGCCAAAAGAATGCAAGTTCATATCTCAATATTTAAAGGTCCTGTGATTCCATCAGAATAGGAACCTTCCCCACTATTGAAAAGAATCAAGACTTCTCTCTGTCTTAATAGATAGCACCAGTTGACAGAGAATGGATTGCAGTGCCCATTCTAGATTGAGAAAAGACCTCAGAAGTCATCCAGTTCAGCTTCCTTTTTTTTTTACAAAAAGAAACTGAGAGTCAGGGGGAAATTAATTACTTAATTACTTAAGTAAATGATTTGTAGATAACAAGGCAAGATTTGAATCTGGGTCCTTTAACCAGTGAGTGCTCGTTCTACCATACCATGCTCCATCTTAATCATTGAGAGTTATTGTAAATTGTCTCTGGTGAACCAAGTGATAAGATTTCTCCAAACTTAGCTTAACTAGTTTTTGGATGATAACCAGATAACCACTTAAGTCCAGGGTCATCCTTAAAGGAACATTGTGAGCCACTGGTCCAGCCTCCAAGAACCCAGGCTCATCTCCAGACCAATGTTGACGAAGAAATGCAATATAAGGCTGCATTATTAGAATCTTGGTGTCCAGAACAAGGGAAGCAGCCATCTCAGTGTCAGTCCCTGGCCCCAGTCAAACCAGAACTCGGTTGACAATGGTGTCCAGTTGAGGCAAGAGGGATAACACATTTTAGACAGGATATCAACAGCTGGAGAATATCCGAGGAAGGATGAACAAGTGGGGAATGCAGCTCAGGCTATACAAGGACAAATTCAAAGAGCTGAAGATGTTTAGCCTGAAAAAAAGACTTTGGAAAAGAGGGAGCTGGGGGGAAAGGCAGAATCAGAGTCTTTAAATCACTAAGGAACTGTGATGTAGAAAAAGGGTTTAAACATGATTGCCTATATCAGATTGCTTGCTATCTTGGAGAGGCGAAGGAGAAAAATTGCAAACTCAAAATCTTACAAAAATGAATGTTGAAAACTATCTTCACATGTAATAGGGAAAGAAAATATTGTTGTTTCTTAAAAGACTTAGCTTTTTAAAAAGACTCTGCTTAGTTCCAGAGGTCAGAACTAGAATTAATGGGGTTGGAGGGGAAGAAATTACAAGAAAACAAATTCTACCTCTGAAAATAGAAGGATTTTTCAAGTATTCAAGTTGTCTTTAAGTGAAATGAGCTGTCTTGAGAGGTAGTGAACTCCCCATCATTGGGAACCTATAAGACAGGGATAGGGAAAATCTGGCCTTCGGGCCACCATGAAATCATTTGCTAAAGCAACTACAGGTGATGATGAGTTGAAAGCTAGGTACAACAATTGCTTGAGTCTATAAAATGATAATTTTGTATGGCCCATGGATTATGGCATAAATATTCAAATGGTCCTTGGCAGAAAAAAATGTATATAAAGGAGATTATAAAAAAAACTGAATAACCCCTTGATTTAGATGCTATAGAAGGTATCTTATATATGTATATATAAACATATATATATGTTCTATAAATCTAGATGATTTCCAAGGCCCTTTGAGTTCTATAGTTCTAAGACGCAAAAAGTGTGCTATAGCTTGCCCTGCCAGTCACAAAATAATATCCAACTGAGCAGCAAGAATGCTTTTTTGAGACCTCCTTTTCTCCCTTCCCCAGATATCATGAGACATGAGGCAATTGAACTCCCTTGGCAGGGTAGGTCACCTAGGGAAGAATGCTGGAATGAAAAGGAAATATCTTTCTGGAGATCAAAGGCTATACCCAAGTGTCTATCCAGGCCAGCACCAAAGAAAGCAATCTTTTTTTCCCCTGAGACTGTGAGAGGAATTCTGTCTCTTTGTGACAAGACAGACGGCTTGGAGCTGATCAGAACCAAGACAAAGTTTTGACTTGAGGTTGTGTGATTAATTCCATTCTTGGTCCCTAAAGACGTTTGGTCTGCCAAGTTCGGAGGAACTGACAGAGAAACATGGGTTCATTGGATCTACAACCACTCAATCCTGGATTGAGATTTCATCAAGTCAACCAATTCCTTTTACAGATGAAGAAACTGAGGCTCAGATAGGTTAAGTGATGAGCCCAAGGTCACACAATAAACAGCATCATTCAAGTTCAGGTGCCCAGACTCCTCTAAATCCCATTTGATTTGGTTTTTCCACTATACCGAGGAGCTTTCATCTGATTTCTTTCCTCGCTCACATGGATGGAGCATTTTTGAGTTTTCAAAGTACATTTTGGAAAGACAACTTGTGAGATAGAAAATGTGGTTATTATGACATTTATTTTAGAGATAAGGAAATAGAGACATAAAAAGGTGAGTTGACTTGGCATAGGCCCACAGTCAGTACATGTCAGGGCAAGGACTAAATCTGGATCTCCTGCATTTTTTCCACCACTAGAAAGTCAAAGTTCTTTAATTTCTCTTCACCTCCATTTCTTCATTGTCACGTTAATTAGCATTCGTTAAGCATCTACCACGTGCCAGTCACTGTCAAAGCTCTAGGAATACAAAGAAAGAAGGGAGAAAGCAATCTGACCTCAAGGAGCTTACAATCTAATGGGGTAGAAAACGTGCAAACAACATGTACAGACAAGATGTAGACAGATGATCTCAGAGGGAAGACATTAAGGGGGATGGGGAAAGACTTCTTGTAGAGGGTGAGATTTTGGCTGAGATGTGAAGAAAGTTTGGAAAGCCAAGAAGCAGAGCTGGAGAGGGAGAGCATTTAGGTATGGTATGGAATAGCCAGTGACAATGACAGTGAGAAGGAAGGAAGAAAGGAAGGAAGGAAGGACTCTCTCCTGCCCTATAGTGTCTTCCCTTTAATAATGTCTTTCTCTTTACTATAGATAGTCTGCTAAACTCCTCTATGGATTTAGCCTGCCAATCAATGGCATACCTCATGTCATATTCCTTTAATGGCTTCTTCCAAACTCCTTTCCTTGATATCTCTATTGCTCTCTCAAATCTTTATTTCACTACTCCTGGTGGTCTATTTTATCTCTTCATTCATAACTTGGAGGTGGGGAGGAATAAGGTATTGAGTTCCCCATCCCTGGCTATCTCCAAGCAGAGGAAAAATGACTACTTTTCATGGATGCTATAGAGGGAATTCCTATATAGAGTGATCTTGAGACCTTTCAACCCTGAGTATTTGTAAATATAGGTTGGAAAGGAAAAAAGGATGGAGGTGATATGGTAAAGTGGAAAACAGACCGAATTTGGTCAGTCAGAGGACCTGGATTCACATCCCAGCTCTGCCTACTTACCTATGTGATCTTGGGTAAATCATTTGGCCTCTCTGGACCTCAGTTTCCTAAGCTGTAACACTAAGAAGATTGAACCAGATGACCTTAAGTTTCCCTTCCAAGTCCAAAGTTATATTTCTCTTACTATATGCCTTCCAAGATCCTTCTGACTGAGATTCTATATTGCAAAATGACCTTCCTCTTCACATCCCCCTCTGGGCAGACTCCAAGAAATGGGCCCTGACCATGACATCCCCATCCAGCTAGCCGCAGAAATAGAACAGAGACTGACCTTGTAGATCTTGACCCTGAGCCGCCTCTCTGCTCAGGCCTGGCCGACTGTGGCCCAGGAAGATAACATGCCTTCGAGGCTGTTCTCAGACTAATTCCAGCTAATGTCATGCATGATGAGTTAACCTCGATTTGATCCGTCCTTTAGAGATTTATCCATCAATAAAGGCATTATTACTCCTCTGATGATAGTTAGTATCATTTATGGGAATTGTCTATTGATGGACACACTTAAAGGAGGATGTTTATGTGCTGAACAATCACACAGCTTACTTCTCCAATAATCATGGGATCAATTTCGGGGAGAAATCCAATAGAAGGACTTTTTTTTAATAGTGCCCTCCCTTTAAAACAGCTTATTCTTGCACCAAACTTTTAGGTTCTCAATTGCAATGGGAACTCAGGAGTGCCAGAAGTCATCTAGGACTGATGTGGGAAGGAGAAAGTGAGGTTTAGGCTTCTTTCTCTACAAGAAGGATTTCTAAGGAGTCTCAAGTATCCTTCACATCAGAGCAGGGCTACCCTCACACCTACAGCCATGTGGGTAGCCTTAGAGGAGAGCTTAGATAGAATCTGTGATATTTCATCAATGTAGATCCTGGTTCTGTGAGTTAATATTGATATGGAAAATGGTGGAGAAGAAATCTCTTGACATATTAAGGAATCTAAGGACTGACAAGGATCTTAGTTGCTTTACTTCCATACCTTATTTAATAACTAAGGAAATGGAAACCAAGAGTGGTAAAATTACTTTTTCAAGGCCACACAGATAGTAAGTGGCAGGGACAAAATTCTAACTAAAAGTCACTGAATGAAAATCCAATATATTGTCTATCCATTATACCAAGATGTATCTGAGCTATAGCCTACTTTGGTGATGAGAGCATAGGATTTAGAGTCTGGAGCTCATAAGGTTAACTTCATCATGTAATACCTATGTGATCATGAGCAAGAAACCCACCATTCTATCCTCACCATGACATGAACTGGAAAGGAACTTAGAGATCATGTAATACAGGTCCTTCACTTAACGGAGCAGAGACTGAGGCACATTTTTCCTAAAATAAAGGCTTTATTTTTAGTATAAACAAAATTTTGAAACTTCAGAAGTTTTAGAATGGCAAATTATAGTGAGCCATTCTCAACACTGCCTTAAAAAGACAGTCAAACACAAAAATAAAGAGCTGGGAATATCAGGTGACAATGTACTACTCAAGTCATGTGAGATCCAGGCACACACACAAACTCTGAAACTTGTCAGACAATTTCTGACATCCCATCTTAGCATCAGATGAACCAGTTCCTGACCAAACCTTCCCCCTCCTCAGATGTGCGTTATTGGACTTTCCTGATTCACCTTAAGGTTAAACAAGTCTTTTACTTAATCCCCCTGGAATTAAATGTTTCAAATATAAAAATTTTGTGCCTTTCTACAAAAGGCAAAATCATAAAAATGCACACATGTATTACATTTCAGGCTCAGTGGCTAATATTTTCAGTAATTTTAAAACTGTCAACAGACAATACAAGTTGGCCATTTAGCTTAGAAAGAAGATGATACAGTTAATTGAATAGAGTTTCTTAGTTACAATAAATAGCAAACTGCAGGTGATTCAATTTTTGCTCTATTCTGGATGAACTAAAAAAATAAGTTCTTTAAGAAACATGGGGTAGATCATGCTGGTCCTGAGAACAGAGGCTTTCAGCACATAAACATATATGGACCCTGCCATATGGGACTCAGTTCTCATGCATATGGGAACTTGTCCGAGATCACACACAAAAAATCAACTATTTCTGCGATGGTGAACTTTGAAGAGGTAAGAGCTTCAGACAATGGTTCCACTGATCTGCCTTATATATGTTTGTTGTTTTCTCTCCTTCTTAAAGGCAGGACATGTGTTTGCATATGAGAAGTAACAGTGCAGTGGAATAAGTTCTAAATTTGGGACAGATGGTCTGGGATTCTAATCTAAGCTTTGATACATACTAAACATATGACCCTGGACAAATCACTTTACCTCTTTTGGAGGTGAATACTCACATCACTTACCTTGTCTTAAGGTAGAGGCTTTGTAAACCTTTAAATATTATACAATTAATTTACATTTTAGAATTAAATTTAAATATTATAGAGATTTTTCTTGTGGTTGTGGTTCTAATTGTTGACGTCATATAAGGCAGTATGACATAACAGACAAATTTGATATTCATGTCAGGGAGATCTAGATCCAGTTTTTACCTTTAACACTTCCCTTCCAAATGTTCTAAATTAAAGCTTCCAAAACTGTGGGTTACCAACCCCATTTGAAGTATCATAACTAAATGAGAGGTCATGAAATCATCATTTATTATCAGTAAATGTTTGATTTGCATACCTGCTTTATATACCTGGGGTCACATAAAAATTTCTTGGGTGAAAAGGGGTCATGAGTGAGAAAATTTTAAGAAGTACAGCTCTAGAGAACTTTCTATGATTATGCTTCAAAAGATGTGTCAACCTGCACTGGTAGAGGGAATTTCCTCACCTGGAAGTTCTCAGAATTCAGTCCCATTCTCATTATTTTTCTGTCTTTGTTCCAGAAATACTCAATTAAGACATTCACTGTCCCTAGACCAGATGATTCCCTTAGAAGTGCTTTAACCCTTTAGGATCCCTTCAAAGTCAAGAGCTATCATCTAACAGTCCTATGTCAAGACTCTGGAAGATTGGAATGTTTGAGCCCCATTTTTTGGCTAGTAATTGGTTATTAGATCTGATTAAGACTGGAAGGATCCTAAGAGATCACTGGTTCCAACTTCCTCATTTTCCAAAAGGGGAAATGGAGGCTCAGAATGGGGACATGATTTATCTTATGTTGTCACACAAGAGGCAAGAATCAGAGTGGGATTTGAATCCAGGTCCTCTGATTCCAAAGACTGATCATTACATGAATACGTGATTCCATGTAGAAGCCCGAAGACATCCTTCTCTCCGATGGTGTTGCCCTCCTTGCTGACAGCCTCTCTCTGCTCAAGTTTGCAGGGTTTCTCATTTCTACAGCTTACTAGGTGACTGGACAAGAATAAGCCTGGTGATTTTGAGGGCTGGGGGTTCCATGAAGTCTCCCAACTTTCTCTGGAAATTGCTCTCCCAGTGCATGTCTTTAGGAGAACTGAAGACCCAAATCAGGGGGCATTGAACAGATGAATTAAACATCTATTGTGTGTAAAGCACTATGCCTTTTCCTGGGAAAAGGAAAAAATTTAATCAGCACAGTCCCAACTCTCATAAAGTTTACAGTCTAGGATGGGAAAAGACACAAATGCAGATAACTAGAATTTAAACTAAAATTTGCCAAGTGTGGAAGAGAGCAAAACATTAATATTCCTGAGCCTTGATGTTCTCATCTGTAAAATGGAGGTGATAATTCCCTTCCTACCTCCTTCTAGAGCAGTTGGAAAGAACAAATGAGACAAAGAACATGAAGGTGCTTTGTAGCTGGAAAGCTAATTAATAAGCACAGTGCATGGAGCACAGGTCTTGTAATAAAGAAGACCTGAATTCAAATCCTGACTCAGATTTTTAGTAACTGTGAGCATCACTTAATCTCTGTATACATCAGTTTCCTAAACTACAAAATGAGGATAATAATAGCACCTATTTCCCTGGATTGCTGTGAGGATCAAATGAGATAACATGTAAAGTGTTCTATGGGACATCTAGATGATGCAGTGGATAGAGCACTGGAGTTAGGAAAGTCTGAGTTCAAATGTGATCTCAGATACTTACTAGTTGTGTGAACTTGGACAAGTCTTATAACTCCTATTTGCCTCAGCTTCTCTTCTGTAAAATGGGTATACACTGGAGAAGGAAGTGGCAAACCATTCCAATATCTTTGCCAAGAAAGTCCCCATAGATTGGTCACAAAAAGCTGGACATGGCTAAACAACAACAAAGGCAATATAAATGTTCACTGTAGAACTATAGAAATAGGAGAGGTTAATATTGCTATGACATAAAAATAGGTACAAGCATTATCAGTGCCTGAAAGAAAAACTCTTCTCTCTTTGTACCTTAACAGTGGAATAAGAAGGTACCTTGCACATGATTTGAGGCTTGGTTCCATGATCTAGTGCATTATTTCCTAGTTACAGCTCAACCTGGGGCCGGCTGAATGGCTCTGTTTGGTGCCAGGTACCCGGTCTTCTGAAGCTGCAACTGGGGCTAGGGCTGGGGCTGGGGCTGGAAGACAGAGTAAAATGCTTGCAAGGATGCAGCTTTGGAGGTGAGGTCTCCCACAGAACCCAGCCAGCCATGACACCTCTGCCTGCTGGAGAAGAGATTGGGACGTCCACAGCCACACTTTGTATTCTGTGGCCATTAGAGAGCTTAGTTCTCTCTGAAGCTAAACTAGGGAGTTGAACAGAGCTGTTTCCTTCTATTAATCCATTCTCCTGCAATTTTCCTCCATTGGGCTTGACCAGGGTGTGTGGAGTCAGCAAATAGGCTAAAGGATGATTGGCTTCAGACAGAACTCACAGAAAGAGGGTACCAGCCTGTCAGGTCAAGGAGTCTCTGAAAGAGCCTACCTGTGTGATCCTAGACAAGTAATTAATCTTTCCCAAACTCAGTTTGCTCATATGTAAAATGGTGGCTAGGGGAGACTCATCGCCCTTTAAGATCTCTCCCAGCTCTAAATTTATTCTCTTTTGACCAGACAGGGAATCAAGATCCTGGAAATCCAATCCCAGTTCTGCCATCTTGGGCAAATCATTTACCTCTCTTAGCCTTAGCTTCTTTATCTGCATAATGAAAATAACCCCTGCCTCCCTTCCCTCCACATGCATCTCCATAGGTATTATAAAGGTAAAATCAGTCAAATATAATGTATTCGTTGAATGCCTACTCTGTGCTGAGTGTCTGTAGGAGATCACCCCGCCCCAAAATGAAATTGGGCCATCACAAATGTATGCAAGCTTTAAGAAATCATATATTTAACTAATAAAGGTCTGTCTGTGTCAGGTGATGAAGAAATGTGTTCCTTAATTCTAACATTATTATTACACAGGAAAATAGAAAACTTTTCAGGTGATTATGAGAAGAATCTTATGGAATTCTTGGATTTAAAGCCAGAAATAATTTAGTCCACTTTCCTCATTTTTACAGGTGGAGAAACTGACACTCAAAGAGATTACATGATTTGTCCTTAGTTCATCTTTGCATCTTCTGCATGATTCTCTACAGGTGCTCATTCTGAATTTTATAGCATTAGTGCAAAAATTCCAATGAGAATATAATAATAATAATAATTATATGTATAATTACAATTATATATAATTATATTGAGGATGTCTCTTTGCACATAGTAGGTTCTTATCAGTAGTTACTGAATAACCAGGCCACTTTCTTAAAATGTTTTACAATGTAGGGCAAGAACTTAGCCTTTCTTTCTTTTTTTTTCATTTTTGGGCCCCTCCGAGTCTAGGATAATTATCACAGTAGCTGCGTAATAAATGCTGAGTGAAATGCATAAAGTAGTAGAGAAAGCTCCCTGGCTTTAGAATTAAGAGTTTGGGGTTCGAATCCCAGCTCTGCCATTTACTACACGTGCAGCTTTGGAACGAGAGGTTTGAATGAAATGAATTGTAAGGTCCTTTTCCAGATCTAACACCCAAGCACCCCAGAATTGCCCCAGCTACAATCCTGAAATCCAGAATTGTTGAGTGAGCTTTGGTGCCCCCAAGTGGCCATCAGGTGAATGGCAGGATCCTTAGCCGCTCCGTCTCCTTTCCAGCGCTGATTGCCTAAGGAGGATCTGCAGGGGCAGAAAAGAGTCCCGTGGTCTCCAGCAAACAGCACAGAGTGTGGCTGCCCCCTTGTGGCAGACTAGGGGATGCACAAGTCATGTTTTCCTTGCTGGGTTCACAGTCCCGGGGTCTTAATTTAAGTTCTGGCTATGAGTGAACTTGGGAGAAACTTTGGGGAGGAGGAGGTGGGGTGAGATGGGAGAGTCAAGGCAATTCCTGCTCTGTCCTTTCCTCTCCCTCTCTATCTCATAAAGTCACAGACTTTGAAAGCTTCAGCTTCATAGAATCAGACCATAAAACAGAAAGGGGGTGCAGAAGGACCTGAGACCATCTAGTCCAATCTCCCCATTTCACAAGTGGGGAAATTGAGACCCAGAGAGGCTACACACACACACACACACACACACACACACACACACACACACACACACACACACAAACACACACACACACACACACACACAATTCCTTCCCATTAATCAGAGTAGATTTCCACCTGGAGCTAGTATTAGCTAAATCAGGACTTCTTAAACTTGTTGCACTCCATGCAACCCCCTTTTTGCCCGAAAAATTTTTATGTGACCCTGGATATATGGGTATATAAAATAAGTATAAAATCGAACATTTTTTTGCTGAGGCAATTGGAGTTAAGTGACTTGCCCAGGGTCACACAGCTAGGAAGTGTTAAGTGTCTGAGGCCAGATTTGAGCTGGTGCTCTATCCACTGCCCCACCTAGCTGCCCCAAAATCAAATACTTATTGATAATAAATCATTATTTCACGACCCCCACATTCAGTTGCAAGACTCCAGATGGGGTCACAACCCACAATTTAAGAGCCAGGGAATCTTCTGGCCAAGATAGGTCAGTTTCCCATGGGAGGTGCTATCTCTGAGTATCCCAACCCAGCAGGATGAGGAACAAGGGCAGGAGGTAGCCCATATGATCCTGAAATTAGAGAACAGAGTCACGATTAGTAAGTGAGAAGTAGAGCCCAGAGCCTTGGGTTTATATCCTGGACCTGCCACTGTGGGCAAAGCTCTGACCCTATTTCTTCATCTGTAAGGTAAGGACAGCAATGATTCAAATATAAAGGTTTTTTGTCTGAAAATGATGAGATTTGTGTTGGTTAGTCCTAGAAGGCAGAAGTACAAAAGATGCAAAGTTAAATGTAGGTTCTGTGAAAGAAAAAAAAACTTCCCAATAATTAGAGCTGTCCCAAAGTGGAATGAGTGAAGGTAGTGAGCTCTCCATAACCTTCAAGAGAAAGCAACATCTGACAAAAGCTGGTATTCCAGGGAGAGATTAAAAAAGAAACTTAGGGATTAAAAATAGGATCCCCAAAGGCTATTTCTTTCCCAGGTTATATGAATGGAAATCCAGAGTCCAAATGAGAAAAGTGGTCATCTCACTGTCCTTTGCCCTAGCCAAACCATGTCTAGAGTACTGTATTTGCTTCTGGGCACCCTGTCTTAGGGAAAACAGACACTCACAAAAGCTTTAAGTTTTATGCCATTTGAGAATCAGTTGAAGGAAATGGGAATGTCTACCTTGCAGAAAAGAAAACTCACAGAGGATGACATGGCTTTCTTTAAGTGTCTAAGGGATTATCACGGGGAAGAAGGATTACACTTGGCAGAATCACCAAATTTACCATTGGAAAAGTCCTCAGTGACTCACTCAACCCAAACTTTAAAAGCCAGCCCTACTCAAATATATCTAACATGCTTTTCCAGCCTCTGCTTGAAGACCTGAAAGGGGGGAGGATGCAACAGCCCTTGAGAGAGAGAATTCACTCCATTTGAGGGAACCTTCTTAGGAAGATTTGTCCTGATATCAAGTCTAAATTAGCCCATTGCTCTCAGTTCTGCTCTCCAGGACCAAATAGAATTAATCTAGTCCTTATTTCCTCTGCTTGAATACTGATGACAGCCTTTTAATTACTAGAAGTCAACTCTCATATCCTCTCCATTTCTTATCTTCTCCAGGTCTTTCAACGGGCTTTTATAGGAAATGGACTTCCAATTCTCCCCCCTCTTGCCTCCACTGGACACTCTCCAACTGAGACACATTTTAATAAATTGCAGGCAACATTCTAGCTGTGGTCTGAACAGATCAGAGAACAGAAGCACTCTCCTCACCCTATTTCTGGAAGTCATACCCCACATGGGCACTTAGGTGGCACAAAGGACAGACTCATTTTCCTGAGTTCAACTCTGACCTCAGACACTTATTAGCTATGTGACCTCAGGCAAGTTTGTCTGCCTCAGTTTTCTCATTTGTAAAAATGAGCTGGAGAAGAAAACGACAAAAGATTTCAAGACTTTCTTTGCCAAGAAAATCCCAAATGGGATCATGAAGTGTCAAACACAACTGAATTTTTACATGACTAAACAACAACAAAAATATGCCTTCCATAAAGCAACCCAAGATCGCATTAGCTTTCCTTGCTGCTACTGACTCATAATGAGCTTGCAGTCCACTAATATCCCCAAATCATTTTCAGACAAACTTCACTAACCATGTCTCCCCATCCTAGATTTAGGAAGGTGATTGTTTCTGAAACCTGGTGAAAAATTTTGCATCTATGTCTGTTTGGATTTCATCTTGTTTGATTCAGCTCAATGCTTCAGTCTAATCTGAATTTTTTTTCAGCTTAGTCTCAGATGACAGAGTCACAAGCAATGAATAGAAGCAAAGATGCAGATTTCCACTCTTCAGCTATGAATATGGGGATTTTAAACTTGGATCAATCCCAGTCACCTATTTGCACAATTTCTTAGAAGTTTCTCTCTTAAACATCTGGTGCTATGAATTCTGAAAATATTGTGTCTTATAGGGCAGAGTAACATTAAAAATAACTTTTATTTTGTTTTTATATCAGCTATTTTGGGATGGGGAGTGGGGGAAAGACTTCCTCCCCTACACACAGACACACAGACGCACATACAGAGTTTTTAGAAGTTAAAAGATCCGTCATCTCAGAAATAGAGCTTATGATTCTAAGGGAAGGAAAGGTTATGAATTCCTCTCAAAGTGTAGCTCTGTGTGTGTGTGTGTGTGTGTGTGTGTGTGTGTGAGTGTGTTGTGTCTAAAGCCATTTCTAGTCTGAATATTCTGGCTCTCCCATTTGAGAATCATTAAATTATTTTAAAATCATAAAATGTCTATGGTAGCTCCTACTTTCCAAAGTTCATAGGCCCAGAAGAAGTTGACAGGGTGGCACTTCAGTGACCATCTCATTCAATCCTCCTCATTTTAAAAATAAGGAAATTGAAACAGGGAGATGAAGTTGACTTGACTAAGGTCACACATGCATTACATGTCAGATTCAGGATTTCCTCTGACTTGAGTCTACTCTTTCCCACATGATACTAGCCCACATGACCCTTCCTTCAGCTCTTGATCTTCCTTCATTTCTTGATCCATAGATTTATTGAATAAATGAATATTATCCCCATTTTACAGATTGGAAAATGAAGGCTCATAAGTAACTGCAGGAACTTAAGTGTCTCCTCACTCCAATTTCAAGGCTCCTCCTACACCTCTATAGAGCTCACAGTCCAAGCCCAATATCCACCATAATAACAATATTTCCTTTTTTAATTTTTAAAATTTATTTATATATTTTGGTTATACATGTAAATTCATTTTTACATATTTCCTTATGTAGTTTTATTTATGTTATTTATTATAGTATTTATTTATACTAGGAGTAAAAAAAAAGCAGAATGAAAGGGGAAAACCACAAGATAAAAATAAAACAGAAGAAAAATAAAAAAGTGAAGATAGCATGTGTTGATTTACATTCGGTCTCCATAATTCTCTCTCAGAAAGAGGATGGCATTTTCCATCCAAAGTTTATTGGGATTGCCTTGGATCGTTGAAGTGCTGAGAAGAAACAAGTCTTTTGTTACAGTGTACAATGTGTTCCTGGTTCTGCTTGTTTTGCTTAGCATTAATTAATGTAAATCTTTCCAGGCCTTTCTAAAATCATTTTTATACAACATTTGTCATTTTATAGAATAATAATATTCCATTACCTTCATATATGACAACTTATTCAGTCATTTGACAGGCATCTATTCATTTTCCAATTCTTTTTCATCACAAAAGGAGCTGCTACAAATATTTTTGCAAATGTGGGTCCTTTTTCCTTCCCTTATGATTTCTTCAGGATACAGATCCAGTAGAAACAGTACTGGATCAAAGGGTATGCACAGTTTTATTTTATTTTTATTTTCTTGAGTAGTTCAAATTATTTTTCTTCTTTTTTTATTTTTTAAAGCTTTTTATTTTCAAAACCTATGCACTGTGCATATCCTGCATCATTCTGGCAAACATCATCCCTGCAAAACCTTGTGCTCCAAATTTTCCTCTCCCTCCCTTCTTCTCACTCCCTCCCCTAGATGGCAAGTAATCCAATATATATTAAACATGTGCGATTCTTCTATGCACATTTCCAATTAGCATTTAATTAGCATGTTGCGCAAGAAAACTCAGATCAGGGGCAGCTAGGTGGTGCAGTAGATGGAGCACCAGCCCTGAGTTAGGAGGACCTGAATTCAAATTTGGTCTCAGACATTTAACACTTCCTAGTTGTGTGACCCTGGGCAAGTCACTTAACCCCAATTGCCTCAAGGAAAAAAATCAGATCAAAAAAGAAAAAATGAGAAAGAAATAAAGCAAGCAAACAACAACAAAAAATGTTAAAATACTATGTTGTGAACCACACTCAGTTCCCACAGCCCTCTCTCTAGATGTAGATGGTTCTCTCCATCAAAATATCATTGGAACTGGCCTGGATCATCTCATTGTTATAAAGAGCCACGTCCATCAGAATTGATAGTATAATTTTGTTGTTGCTGTGTACAATGATCTCGTGGTTCTGCTCACTTTACTTAACATCAGTTAATGTAAGTCTCTCCAGGCCTCTCTGAAATCAGTCTGTTCATCAATTCTTATGGAACAATAATATTCCATAACATTCATATACCATAATTTATTCAGCCACCCTCTACCTGATGGGCATCCATTCAGTTTCCAGTTCCTTGCCATTATAAAAAGGGCTGCCACGAACATTTTTACACATGTGGGTCCCTTTCCCTCCTTTAAGATCTCTTTAGAGTATAAGCCCATCAGAGGCACTGCTAAATCAAGGGGTATGTGTAGTTTAATAGCCCTTTGGGCATAGTTACAAATTGCTCTCCAGAATGGTTGGATCAGTTCACAACTCCACCAATAATGTTTCAGTGTCCCAGTTTTCCCACATCCCCTTCAACATTTATCATTATCTCTTTCTGTCATTTTAGCTAATCTGAGAGGTGTGTAGTGGTACCTCAGAGTTGTCTAAATTTTCATTTTTCTAATCAATAGTGATTTAGAGCACCTTTTCATATGACTAGAAATAATTTTAATTTCATCTGAAAATTGCCCAATCATATCCTTTGACCATTTATCAATTGGAAAATGGCTTGTATTCTTATAAATTTGAGTCAATTCTCTATATATTCTAGAAATAAGGCTCCTTGAATGTAAAAAAATTTTTTTCCCAGTTTACTGCTTCCCTGACATGCACAGTTTTAAAAACCTTTGGGCATAGTTCCAAATTGCTCTCCATAATGGTTGGATCATTTCACAGCTTCCTCAACAATGCATTAGAGAAGACAATATTTTTAAGTCCCCTAGATTAAGCAATTGATCAATCAGTCAAGTGGCATTTATTAAGCTCCTCTGTGTCCAGCACAGTGCTATACTAGTAACATAAGATGAGCAGACAATATGCCCATTGAAATGATTTGTCCCATGCAAGTAAAGGTAGGCGTTTTTAGACCATAGAAACTTAGAATCTCAGAACTAAACAAGGCTGCAGAGGGCATTCAGTCTTACACATCTGAGCAGGAATTCTTTATTCTTCTACAACCTTTTCTCTAAAATCCAGCCTCCTGATGGAAAATCTCCAGCATTTAGAACCTCAACTTTCTCAAGGTCCATTTCCACATTTGAACAGCACCAATAGTGAGGAAGGTTTTCTTTATGTAGATACAAGATCTGTCCTCAGAAAGGTCCTAGTCTGACCTTCTAGGGCCATGCAAAACAAGTTCATTTCTCTTCCAGAAGCTCTCTTTCTTTTCTTTTATGTGGGCTCAACCTCCCTCCTCCATACCCATTCCTCCATTGTCTTTGCCTTCTTCTGGCACCAATCTAAAGTGGGAGGAAGAGGAGAAAAAAAAAGGGTCTCCCTGGGAACCCTATCCCAAGGCAGCATGGGGCTCTCTGGCTAAGGGCCAAACCTAAATGACTGTCATTACTAGAAAATTGCTTCTTTGTGGCTTCCACTTCCTTGACCCCAGCAGGTACCCTCATTGGGTGGTAGAATCAGCCCAAGTGCAGCTGTTCCAGCTGTTCCCCAGGTCTTGGCATGGAAGCCTAGTTAAAACTCAGTAAGACCATTGGGCTTATAAAGAATAAACACTCTTCAGAGGGTCCTGGGCTTGCCTCATACCAGAGCTGTTCATGGAAAGCAGAAAAGGATTTTACTTGTAAATACCATGCAGGGAAATTAGCCACATCATCCTCTTGCCAGCTCTTCTTACCCACATTGATGATGCCTTGGGGGCCAGGCAGGGGGAATGGATGCCATGCATGGGCTGGGCCTGCTCAAGAGTCACAGAGACCATTGATAACAACTAGGAATGTGAGTAATTAGAAACCAGCTTAATCTCATTGGACTAAGATCTGGAAGGGGCCTTAGAAATCCTGAAGCCTGGGATAGCTAGATAGTGCAGTGGATACCCCACCAGCCCTGAAATCAGGAGTTTCTGAGTTCAGATTGGACCTCAGACACTTCACACTAACTGTTTAACCCTATTTAACCCTGTTTGCTTCCATTTCCTCGTCTATAAAATGGAGAGAAAAAACCCAGAGGTTTTTGTGGGGATATTTAAAAGGAAATATTTGAAAAGCACTTAGCATGATACATGGCACATCTGGGGGCTAGATAAATGTTAGCCATTATTATCAGCTTTTTCCTTAAATTCCATGCCTGGAATATTTTCCCTCCTCACTGGAGTCACTAAGAAATTCTGATTTCCTTCAAAGCTCATTTTCTCCGTGGAAACTTCCCTGATGACTCTAGTTAGTAGTGTGCTCCCCCTAAAATTATGTTGTATTTTATTTATGAGGTTTTTTTCTTTATATTTATACACATATATGTTGTTTTCTTGATAAAATGTAAATTATTTGAGGGCAAGAATTGCTTTCTTTTTGTCTTGATATCCCTTGTGCCCAGCATGATTCCTGGAGCATAATAAGTATTAATAAATACTTTTTTAAATATTTTATTTTATTTGCATAACATATATGTGGGTAATTCTTCAACAATAACCCTTACATAGCTTTCTGTTACAAATTTTTCCCCCCAACTCCTCACCCCTCCCCTAGATGGCAGGATATCCACTACATGTTAATTATGTTAAAATATTGGCAAATCGAATATATGTCTACATATTTCCAAACTTATCATTGTTGTGCAAGAAAAATCTTATCTACACAAACGATATATCAGATAAAGGAAACACAATGTAAGCAAACATCAATCAAGGAGTATGAGAATGTTATGTTGTGGTCCACATTTCACATCCCTCTCTCTGGGTGTATATGGCTTTCTTCAGTGAACAATTGGAGGTGGTTTGAAACATTTCATTGTTGAAGAGAGCCATGTCCATCAGAATTGATTGTCATATAGTACTGTTGTTGCCGTGTATAATGATCTCCTGGTTCTGCTCATTTCACTCAGCATCAGTTCATGTAAGTCTCTCCAGGCCTCTCTGAAATCATCTTGCTGGTCATTTCTTACAGAACAATAATATTCTATAATATTCATATACCATAATTTAATAAATACTTTTTAAAAATAAATTTTAATTGATGTTTTCTGTTCTTTGCATCAACATAGTATCACATCTATCCCTCCCCCTCTCCCTTCTAGAGAGCCATTCCATATGACAAATTTTATTGGAGGTGGGGAATTTCAGCACAATTGATCAATGCATTGAGAAAATCCAAGAATACATGCAATGTGTAACACCTTGACCTCCCATGTCCACAAAGGGTAAGTTGTGGAGGGACAGCTCTTCTCATATCTCTTCCTTTGAGTCCCACTTGATGTTTATAAAATTTTGCTACATTCACCTTTGATTTTTCTGGTGTTATTTCCTTTCCATTTGCATTATTATAATTACTGTGTGTGTTGTTTTCTTGGTTCCTCTTGCTTTCACTGTATCAGTTCATATAGATCTTTCTATGCTTCTCTGTATGCACAAATCATTTCTTATAGCACAGTAATATACATATTCATGTACAACAATTTGTTTAGCCAATCTCCAGTTCATGGCCATTTATTTTGTTTCTCATTCTTAGCTAGAACAAAAAAAGCAACACTATAAATGTTTTGGAGTACATTGGGAATTTTCTTACCAATGGTTTCCTTGCGTAAAAGTCCAGTAATGGAGTCTCTAGTTCAAAGAGTATGGACTTTATTTGATTAATTCCAAATTGCTTTCCAAAATGGTTGTACCATATCACAGCTCCACCAACAATGTATTAGTATAATAAATTCTTTATATAAACTGGGTGTCCCCATCTTGCTCAACTTAGAAGTACAGGGGCTATTTATAGCATTGAATAGCATTAAGAACTTCTGAACTGCTCCATTTCTGACCTAGGTTAGTTTGCCTCTCCTTAGGCAATTTAGCACCCCCCACTTTTGAGGGCTCCCCAATATTGATGTCAATGTGCATGCAGATGCTTTTTCAGTTTAGCCCACTGCAGCTCAGAACTCTCAAATTCAAGTGATGTGCCAGCTTAGTCTCACTGATAGCAGAACTAGATGCATATGCTACCATGCCTACAACTCATCTGGTTCAATTCTTAACTGGACAGGAGCGTCTTCTTTAACATCTCTAACCAGGGGGCATTCAGCCCATTACAGAAGGTATCCAGAGATACAACCTATTCAACTTTACAAAGCTACAGTTTCTCAGCATTATGGGTGTATTTACTTCAACTCTGTGTACCCAATACAAACATAGCTCTTTTTTTGGAGAAATTAAAGTGTGAGATTTATTGAACACAATCTGTCAAGACATGCTGGTCCTAGATTATCAAAAACTGTCAGAATTTTTTATAGTAATACTTTTTATTTGCAAAACATATGTATGGGTAATTCTTCATCATTAATCCTTACAAAGCTTTCTGTACAAATTT
>JAJPUD010000069.1:208764-304703 GCA_023553655.1 Myrmecobius fasciatus
AAACACTGCTGGGTCAAAGGGTATGCACAGTTTGATAACTCTTTGAGCATAGCTCCAAATTGCTCTCCAGAATGGCTGGATCCGTTCACAGTTCCACCAACAACGCATCAGTGTCCCAGTTTTCCCACATCCCCTCCAACATTTATTGTTATCTTTTCCTGTCATTTTAGCCAATTTGACAGGTGTGTAGTGGTACCTCAGAGTTGTCTTAATTTGTATTTCTCTGATCAATAGTGATTTGGAGCACTTTTTCATATGATTATAAATAGTTTTAATTTCATCATCTGAAAATTGTCTGTTCATATCCTTTGACCATTTATCAATTGGAGAATGGCTTGAATTCTTATAAATATGAGACAATTCTCTATATATCTTAGAGATGAGACCTTTATCAGAATCCTTAAATGTAAAGATGATTTCCCAATTTGATGCTTCCCTCCTAATCTTGTCTGCATTAGTTTTGTTTGTACAGAAACTTTTTAACTTAATATAATCAAAATTATCTATCTGGTGTTCAGTTAAAAGTTCCAGATCTTCTTTGGACATAAATTTATTCCATCTCCACAGGTCTGAGAGGTAAACTATCCTATATTGCTCTAATTTGATTACAATATCACTCTTTATATCTAGATCATGAACCCATTTAGATCTTATCTTGGTATGCGGTGTTAGGTGTGGGTCCAGCCCTAATTTTTTCCACACTAGTTTCCAATTTTCCCAGCAAAAACTGTCAGAATTTAAAGGTCTAGCTCAGCTAGAGAAACTCAAAAACACCTTCATTAATAGTTCCAGTAGAGAATGGGAGAGTCCTATATAGACTGGGGATAGCCCAGATAACACAGGGGTTCCAGCATGGGGAAGGCACTAGAGACCCAGTAAAGCCAAGATGTTATTATTAGATCTGTTGAAAAAAATGAAGAAAATTATGAACTGATCTAATCATTCTGGAAAGCAATTTGCAACTGTGCCCCAAAGCTATTAAATTGCACATATCCTCTGAACCAGTAATATCACCACTAGGTCTTTACCTCCAAAGAGATCAAAGAAAGAGGAAAAGGATCCATATTTACAGAAATATTTATAGCATCTCTTTTTATGGAGGAAAAGAATTGGAAATTGAGGGGATGCCCCTCAACTGTTAAATGGTTGAACATGTGTATGTCTATGTATGTGTATATGTATATGGGTATATATTAGGTGGATATGTATATATAGGGAAATGGCTGAACATATGTACATGTCTATGTATGTGTATGTATATATAGGAGGTAGTATATGAATGTAATGAAATACTATGGTCCTGTAAGAAATGACAAAGGTGATGTTTTCAGAGAAACATGGAAAGACATGTATGAAGTGATACAGAATGAGTAAGCAGACCCAGGAGAACAATTTATTCAAAAGTGATAATATTGTTAATACTAACAACTTTGAAAGACTCAAGAACTCTGATCAACACAATGGCTAACCACAGCTTCAGAGGACTCAAGATGAATCCTGTTGCCCATCTTTAAGACAGAGCACTGACAGATTGAGGCACGTCTTTTGAGAGATGGCCAATGCAGGATTTGTTTTACTTGACTGTACATGTCTGTAACAGGCATTTTATCTTTCTTGCTTTCTCATGGTGGGAAGGAGAGAAGAAGGGAAGAGAATGTAGATCTGAAATTTTTTAATGGAATTTTTTTAAAAGAAGAAAAAACGTAAGAAGAAATATGATCATTGTCTTCAGATATCTCCACAACCATCAACCAACCAATCAATCAAGTATATTCTAAGCACTCATTGTATTAAACACTGGGGAAAAAAGAGAAAATGAAAACAGTCCTTGCTTCGGTGAGTTTATATTGTAATGAGGCTGGGGGGATAATATATACATGTAGAATATAGACAATAGCTAGCATTTATATAGCACTTTATATATATAGTATATATAAGCACTTTTATATAAACCACTTTATGGTTTAGAAAGCACTTTACAACTATTATCTTCTTCTATCCTCACAATAATCCTGAGAGTTAAGTACTATTATTATGGCCATTTTACAGATGACGAAATTGGAGCACACAAAGGTTAAGGGACCTTCTCAGGATCACACAAATAATAAATGTCTGAGGTCAGATTTGGATTCAGGTCTTCCTACTTCTATCCACTGACCATCTAACTATCTCTAATATATAGATAAGTAAATAACATATGGATGTGTAGTCATACATAGGTATAGTAGGCACATGGTAATCTTGGAAGAGAAGAACCCTGGGATTTAAAATTATATTCTTGGTCTATAGAACCACTATTCTTTCTTTTGTGTCAAGTTGCCTCTAGGTTTCTTCTAGGGAGTTAGATTGTGATTCAAAATAAGGAAGAGCTTCTCCATAAAAGAAGGACTGAGCCAAGAGTTTAACCATCAGTAGAGGAATTCACATAGATTAGGAAGGACCATAAATTAGAAAAGATGAAGAATAGATTCACCCGGCGGGCAAGGAGGTGAAACCGGATGATCTCTATCAATATCCTTTCCAAATTTAGAATGGAAGCTCTTTACTTATCTCTGGACAAAGACTCAAGATGAAGAACAAGATAGACATTTTTGGAAATGGCTTGGCCATTTGTATTTGTTACAAAAGTTTTTCTCTTATTTTCCTTCAATGATGGGATGTAGGAGTGTACAAAGAGACAAAGCAACAAAAAGAAAAAGAAAGCAAAGAGGTCTAATGAGAGAGAGACAGAGAGAGACAGAGAGACAGAGAGAGAAGAAGGAGAAGAAGATGAAGAACAAGATCAAAAAGAATAAGAACTAGAAGGGGAGGAGGAGGAAGAAGAGGAGGAGATCCAGAAAGAAGCACAGACAAGCAGGACAGCTTTGAAAGTTATAGGAGGAGAATCTTATATAGGATAAGTATGGCTTACTTTTTGCATAACAGATTTGCAGTTTGATGTTTATTCCTCCTATTCTATTTTAATATATACATGCATTACAACATATATATCCACACACATTGTGTGGATGTATACATAACATGTGTGCATGACATATATACATATATGTGATGTGTGTATATGTAGGCATACTTATTGATATGTGTATGGCATACATGAGTGTGCGCATACATGTGTATGGAAATACCAATCCTATTTAGTGTTTTTTAAATTCAGATTGAAAATACATGTATAAAAAAATAATGGAAGTTCCTTGATTCTTTGCATCCACAGTAACTAGCATAGGGTAGGTGCTTAATACAGTAAATGCTTCTTATTGATTTAAAAAGCTATGATTTCAGTATCAGTTTTAGTTGCTAAGGAGCCAACTGTCCAAGTCACATAACTCAGTTTCCTAATCTGTCCAATGGGCTTACAAAATAACCCCTGCTCTGGCTCCATCACAAGGCTATTGTCCGGATCAAATGAGAGAATATCTATGAAAGCCCTTTGGAAACTGCAATGCTGTGAGCACATGGGAGGTGATTACTCAATCCAAGGGGATGAGGTTGATGACGATGCCTGAAATGAATTGTGTATGTGATGGGGCATCCTGATGCCAAACAACAAGGGAGAAACATGTGTTTTCTTTCCCCCACATGAGGAAACTCAGATTTCACAAACTTGGGAAATTCATACATAATGGAGAGGGAGGGAAAAAAAATTCAATTGGAGTCACTCTGAAATCTGATAACTGAACGTTTCCCTCCCCTTGGCAAGTACTCAAGGCTGCTTTCACAGAAGGCTGGCTTTGGAACAATTTCCCCAATGTGCTAGACACAAATGCTCTTTTCTTCCCCACCAGGCATTCATGGGCCCTGGGGCCACCTGTCTTGCTTTCTTGAGCGGCTTTCCAATATGCTTGACTTCATCTCAGTGTCTTAGCTCAGACCCAGAACAGCCCGGATCCTGTTCCAAGTTCATGCCCTTCCCCCACCTTAGAGAATAAGCTGGAGCCCTTCCTTTAACCCTCCTGGGAAACCATCTGCCTGCACCCTATGCATGGAACCCTAGACACTGGGCTGTCTGAAAGACATCCGAGGAAATCTGGTCCAATTTGAGAATGAAGCAGGAATCTCTTCTGGAAGCAGGTACCCAGTGCCCTTTGGAAGATGTTCAATGACAGGTTGCTTCCTGCTACCTAAGCCAGCCATTTCCCTTTGAAGCAGCCCTAATAATGAAAAAGTCTGTCTCATCTTGAGGTCAAAACCATCTCCTTGTCACTTCATCTCTTGACCTCAGGGACCAAGTAGAACAAGTTCTAACTCTTCTATCCCATGAAAACTCTTTACATACTTAAAGGCACTCATCTTGTCCCCACTAATTCTTACCTTTTCTATTCAAACTCCATTTCCTTCCATTTATCCTCATTTGGTCCAGCCTCTAGTCTTCTTCCTTCCCATTCTGGGAACCCTTGGTATCTAAACACTCATGTTCTGGCAGGGTTGCTCATGTTCACCATCAGAAATGATGATGATAATGATGGAATAATAACAAGTCTATAGTATTATAAGGTTTTCAAAGTCTAATAATAATAAATAGCTAGAATTTATAAAGCACTATAAGATTTGCCAAATGTTTTATATATGTTATCCCATTTGATATTCACAACAATCCTGGAGGTAGATGCTATTATTATGTCCATTTTACAGATAAGGAAACGGGTTAAGAAAAGTAAAGGGACCTGCCTAAGGTTACTTAACTAGTATGTGTCATAAGAAGGATCGTAATTCAGGTCTTCCTGATCCCCAGGTCAGGATTCTGCTCTCTCTGCCAAGCTTCAGTAAATCCTCTTGTATTAGGATTTCAAGACATCATCCCATGATGTCATTAGTCTTCTTCAAAAATGAAAGATGAATAATGACGTTAGGGTTTTAAGCGTCTTTGTGATCCTAGTCACTTTGCCCAAACAAAAAAAAAGGAAATTAATTTGATTTATCTGCTGCCATATCCTGTGGGCCCCTAATGTTTCTGGCAAAGTAGAGACAGAATCACAGGAGATCAGAAGGCTGGGGTCTCAGTCTATTCTGAGCAGGAATTTCCTTCTTAGCATCCCTTACAAGTGGTCTTCTAGTCTCTGCTGAATTACCTATAGCATGATGGGAAACTCATTACCATTTAAGGCAGCTCATTCTACATTGGGGCAACTCTAACTGTTGTCATGCACTTAAAAAATATCTGTTGAGTGGTTAGAGTTATTCTTTAAATCAGGTTTAAATCTGCTTCCTTCTATCTTACACCCATTGTTCCTTATTCTACCCTCTGAGGTTAAACAAAACAAATCTGATCCTTCTTCCACATGGCAATCTTTCAAATACTTGAGGACAGTGATCATTTTGCTAGCCCAAGTCTTCTCTTTTCTAATCAATTCTCGTACAACATGGTATCTGGGCTTTTCTCCATACTGGTCAACTCTTCTCCAGATCATCAGAGCCTTGTTTCAGATGCGGTACCCAGAACCCAATACCATATGCTATTTTGGTCTAGGAGTCCACACTGAAAGCTGAGGTTCCAAAAGAGTTTCCCATTTTTTCCATTATACAACTCCTTTAGAGAATATCTTTTGTTCCAATGAAGAAGAATAAGGACAATGGTAGTTGTCTAGTGAGTAAAGCCCTCTGCCCTGGTCATTCCAGATCTTGAGAAGTATGTCCTATTCTGAACTGTCAGAAATAAAATAGGCTGCCTCCAGTGGTAGGAAATTTCTAGTCACATAGAAATATTCAAGCAGAAACCAAATGACCACTTGTTTGAATTGTCATAAAGGAGATTTCTGCTTCAGATCTATAGGGTGAACAATTTTTCCACTGAGGTCCCTTCCAGCTCTGAGATTTGAGGAAATATAAGATTCTAGGATGCTACGTTCTAATACACATGGTGACCCAAAAATCTTGGCGCAGTTTTAAACTTTATAAAGCTTTTAAAATTGGGGAGCAGAATATACTTCTCAACCTTCAAATAATATTGCTCTTCATCCATCATGAGCAAGGCTGAGTTTCCTCCTGAGAAGTACAAAGATGTCTCTATCAATGGTGATATCAGGTCCACAGCCCTTGGACTCGGGCTACAGATGAAATCCTCAGGCAGAGGGAAACTTCCATAACTTTGGACATATCCAAACCCTCACTGACTGTCATGCTTGAAGCCTCCAAACTGGTGGGGGTTTTCCCCTGTAGCTTTTCCTTGCTCTGATTGATTTGCTACCATATTAATCTCCTTAATGACTCGCTTTTATTATGTCTCTCTGGTGCTCAGTTTCCACATTGGTACAGTGGTGGTAGTGATACTGGCACTGCCTTCCTTGAAGGACTATCATGAGAATAAAGCTTTGTGAATCTTAAGGGGTTGTAGAAATGAGAGTAATTATCAATGCACTCTGTTTTAAAATATAGGGGATGTGTTATCCACATAAAAGATTCAGGGACCACAATATTTAGAATGAAGATCTGATGTTTAAATAATAATAGTTCCCATTTCTACAGGGCCATAAAGTTTATAAAGCACATTCCTCCTAATAATTGTATAAGAGAAGGATTATTATCCCCATTTTACAGAAGAGGAAATTGAGACTCAGAGAGTGAGAAATGCCTCTGGGGATGCATGCAAGGTTAGAAACCAGGTGTTCCAAGTCCAGTTGCACAATTTTTTTTGCACAACACTGATTTTCCCCTTAGCTCTTGAGGAAGAGGGGATGCTCGGGTCAGAGCTTTTCAGTTTTTCTAAAAGAGCAAAAGTTGGCACTCCCCTTCCAAAATGCATTCCAATGTTTTTCCATCTAACTCTAGTCCATTCCAGGCTGCCCTGTAGGGAGGGCCCCTGGGAAGGGTGAGGATTTCCGCTCCACAGCTGTTAACAGCTGTCCCTGCAAAGCTAATAAAAGAATTGACTTTATCAGGGATGTTGAACAAAGCTGTCTTTCTATCCTCAGTCTGTGAGCCAAGAAAGCCCAGGGGGAAATGCCAAGCTAAGTGCCCTCACCCTCCTTGCCACCTCTCCAGCTCTGCCCTATCTTTATGGGCTCAACTCAAATCTAAGAAACTTTCCTTTACTCCATCAACCCACACTGAGAGTCTAGACCATGGCTGGGGATCAGATTGTTCTAGAATTGCTTCATGGGGTTATTTTTTTTCTTTTCTAGTTAAATTGAGTTCTCTAAGGACAGGACTTGGTCCTGTCCTCCTTCCCTGTCTTTTTATTTTTTATTTTTTTGCCTGAAAGCAATCCTAGAACACTACCTGCAAGAAGTGTTGCTTGACGATTCAGATAATTTCATTAAGGGGAGATGAGAGGAAGGGCATTCCAGGTAGAGGGGCCCACCTGGAACTTGGAGTACATAAGTCAGAGAAGGCCAGAAGGAGGTCGGGGCTAGATAATGGGGAGGGGGGAGTTCAAAATGCCAAGATGAATGAACTGGACTTAATTGCTAAGAAAAGGGGAGCCACTGGAGCTTTAGAACAGGGATGGGACAAGGCCAGAGCTTGGCTTTAGGAAAATTACCGTGGGAATGAAGTGGAGGAGGAAAAGGCTGGTTCTGGCAGGAAAAAGACTGGATTAGAAGGCAAAGGACCTGCTTTGTTACTTCTACCCATGTGGCCACTGGCAACTCAATTCCTCTTTAAAGTGGTAGGGTTGGGCTAAATAATCTCTCAGATCCCTTTCAGGTCTAAAACCTTGAGCTGGGCTCTGAGACTCAACTTCCCCTTCTGTCCAATGGGAATGATAATCCTTGCACTGAAGACAATTCTATGAACATTAATGGTCATTTTTAATTATTCATGATTTTTTTTTAAAAAGTGTCCTATAACTTTTGACCCAGAAATCTCCCTTCCAGGGACATATTCCAAGACAGAAAAAAAAATTCCATATGGACCAATACATCCATTGTGTTGTTGTTGTTTTCTGGCAGTAAAGAATTATAAATAATAACCAGAAATGTTATTATGCTGCTCTAAGAAACAATTAATTGGATATGAAGAATTCTAAGAAACTTGGGGAAATTCATACAAACTGATGCAAGGTGAAGCAAATGGGTTAAGAGAGACCTCATTGGGCACCTGGTGAAACTACTTCATTGTACTGAGGAAGAAGACAAGATCCAGAGTCAGTCAGTCAACTAGCATGTATTAAGCACCTGCTATATGCCAGACAGTGCTCTAAAGTGCTAAGGATTCAAAGAGCCCTAAAGGGAAGGCACACAGATTTAGAAGCACAGGGAAAGGCTTGTGTGACTCAGTCAAAGTTATGCCGGTACAGGGCTACAATCAATAAACAAGCTTTTATTAAACACCTACTGTGTGCCAGGAACTGTGTGCTAAGCATTGAAGACACAAAGAAAGATTTAAAAAAAAACCAGTCCCTGCCTTCAAGGAACTTACAGTCTAATGGGGGAAATAACACGCAAATAATTATGGTCAAATAAGATATAGAAAGAATAATGCAGAGATATTCAAAAGGAAGAGGGGACTAGCATTAAGGGGGATTAAGAATGGATGCCAACAAGTTTAACCCATTTAGGATTGCTTACTGTCTTGGGGGGGGGGGGAGGAGAGAGGAAACAATTTGGAATACAAGGTTTTGCAAAGGCGAATGTTTAAAATTATCTTTGCATGAATTTGGAAAAATAAAATGCTATTAATTTTTTTTAATTAAATAAAAAGAATGGATGCTAAGGAAGGCAGGAAATGGAGATGAGGAGGAAGAGCATTCCAGCCATGGAGGATAGATAAGGAAAGGGCCTTGTATTGTGTTCAAGGAAGAGCAAAGAGGCTGGTGTCTCTGGATCACAGGGCATGAGATAATTAATGTGTGAGAAGTCTGGAAAGGTAGGAGAATGTCAGGAAGGGAGGGAGGGAAGAAAGGAGGGAAGGAAGGAAGGAAGCAGGGAAGAAAGGAGGGAGGAAGGAAGGAAGGGAGGGAGGGAGGGAGGGAAAGAGAAAGGAAAGAAGGAAGGATGGAAAGAAGGAAGAAAGGAGGAAGGAAAGGGAGGGAGAGAAGGAAGGGAGGGAGGGAGGGAGGGAGGAAAGGAAGGAAGGAAGGGAGGGAGGAAAGGAAGGAAGAAAGAAAGAAAAAAGAGGAGGAGGGAAGAAAGAAAGAGAAAAAGGAAGAAGGAAAAAAAGAAAGAGAAAGAAAGAAAGAAAGAGAGAGAGAGAGAGAGAGAAAGAAAGAAAAAAAGAAAGAAAGAAAGAAAGAAAGAAAGAAAGAAAGAAAGAAAGAAAGAAAGAAAGAAAGAAAGAAAGAAGGAAAGAAAGAAGGAAAGAAAGAGAGAAAGAGAGAAAGAAAGAAAGAAAGAAAGAGAGAAAGAAAGAAAGAAAGAGAGAAAGAAAGAAAGAAAGAAAGAGAGAAAGAAAGAAAGAAAGAAAGAAAGAAAGAAAGAAAGAAAGAAAGAAAGAAAGAAAGAAAGAAAGAAAGAAAGAAAGAAAGAAAGAAAGAAAAAGAAAGAAAGAAGTGCCTGCCTTGTAGTTATAATGACCCAGAATGTGACCTTGGAGAAGTGAGGAAATGCACTTCTCTCCCCTCATGTTGGTTGGCCCTAAAGATTTGTAGAGATTTTTCTCTTTTTTTTAGTATTTGTTATAAGAAATGGTTTCCTGAGTTGGGTTGGTGGAATTATATTTAGAAATGAAAGTAACAGAAAACTAAAAGCTGTCCTTTAAAAACATAAATTGTTTTGTCTTTCTATGAAAGACTGTCCATCCCTTATGGAATGGAAAAGTGATGTTATTCCAGTTTTTAATTGTAAGCAAAATATCTCAGTGTTGCATATATATGTGAACTCTTCTCATTATTGGAGTCAGCCTGGCTGTGACCTTGACTCACTGAGCTGAGGACAGTTCTCCAGGGGACTTCCTCTAGCTCTCAACTGGCTGGGGCCGTTCTAGTTGGATGGGTTCTTTGGGCATATCCTAGGAATGATTTATCTTTAAGTGCTGAGAGGGTCCTTGGATCACTGACAGAGTAGGAAGAATATTGCTTTATTGAGTGTTTTTTTTTTAAATGTTGCCCACTAACTTGCTGTGCCTAATTGGGCAAGTCCCAAATCACTTAATCTGGGCCTCAGCTTCTCCACCTGTAAAATGGGGTTTATATAATTTCTTCGGTCCTTAACATTTTTGGCCTGGGTAATTTTAGTTAGAAAGCTTAGGAGTCACTCAGTCTGGGCCAGGAGAGTTTTCTTTCACCCACACAATTAATGACCTTCCCCTGTTGTCTTATTTCTCAATCTGTCTACTCTCTTGTCCCTTGTGAATAAACCCTCAGGAACAGGCTCATGTGGCCAAGAGGGTGTGGTAACAGGGTGGAGAATTATAATAATAACTGACATTTGTATTGGACTTTTAGGTTCACAAAGTCCTTTGCCTACGTTGCCTCATTTTAACCTCACAACAACCCCGAGAGGTAGGTCTTTCGGTCCCTATATTACAGAAGGGGAAACTGAGGCTTCCAAAGATTAAGTGACTTGGCTTTCTGAAAGTAAGTGAATGTCAGAGATAGAATTTGAAACCAGCTCTTCCTGATTGCAAATCCAACATTTTTATTCATCATAACCTTAATGCCTCATCCCCTCCTCTAGGATCTTGTGCTCTGGGCCCAAGACAGATGCAGCAGAGGGCCACGCAGATGTCTTGGATCTCCAGGCTGTCAGAGCTGACTAGATAAACTCAGCGTGCATGAAGCCTATTTCCTGCCTACATTGCAGAGGGTTGAGGGCTTGCAAATACAACAGGTTTCATAGAAAGAGTTCTAACCCACAGGATTAAGAGAGTGAACGCTGGCCAGATGCTTAACAAACAGCTGTCCCCTTTGTGAAAGCTGACCTGGGTCATATATGTGCTGGATTCAAGAACCAGTAGTTTGTTATTTTTGTGGGGTTTATTTATTTTTTTATTTTATAGCTTTAGACTCCCTCTCATCACTTTTCAAAAACCCTCTCTCTGGGCCTCTGCAGCAATTCCCCCTTGAATGATTTTTGAAGTTTGGAAAGTGGCCTTGATGTGGATTGAAAGAAAGTTAGCATTTGTATTGGATTGGTTCATGAAATAATAATAATGATAATTATTATTATTTATGACTGGCATTGATATGGTATTTAAAGGTTTGTAAAACACTAAATACATTATTTCATTTGAGCCTCCAGATGGTGTTATAAGGGAGGTACTAAAGGTATGATTATCCCCATTTTGTGAATGGAGAAACTGAGGCTCAGAGAAATTGATTGACTTATCAATAGTCACATAACTAGTCTATATCACAAAGCAGCTAGGTGATGCCATAGTACATAGGAAAAGCAAGTCTCATCTTTGTGAGTTCAAATCTAACGGCATAGTACATGGGACCTACACAAAAATTAATCATATATTAGGGCATAAAAATCTCACAATCAAATGCAGAAAGGCAGAAAAAGGAAATGCATCCTTTTCAGATCATGATGTAATTAAAAAAATTATTTTTATTACATAAAAAATTATGTAATAAAGGGCCAGGGGAAAATAGACCAAAAAAAATAATTGGAAACTAAATAATCTAATCCTAAAGAATAAGTGGGTGAAACAAATCTGATGTCAGAAATTTACCAGCTATGTGACCCTGGGTAAATCACTTAACCTTGCTTCCCTCAGTTTCTTGTTCTGTAAAATGAACTGGAGAAGGAAATGGCCAACCCCTCCAGTATCTTTAACAAGAAAATCCCAAATAGGGTCATGAAAAGTTGGACACAACTGAAAAATGACTGAATAACAACAGTTTACATTAGATATAATATTTAAGCCCAAGTCTTAAATTCAGCACTAAATTTACTATGCCAGGGACATTAGTGTGATAAAGTGGAAACCCTACTGTGGGAGGGATCCAGTGTCTAGCCTGGAGAGAAATTGGACTATGGACTTTTTGAAGAGTCAGAATGCCCAAAAGAAAACAAAAAGAATCAGAAGGAGACCCAAAAAAGCCATTTGTCCCTACCTTATTCCAATTTAAAAACATATATTTATTTTAAAATAAACTATAAATAACAAATTTATAATTTCTTAGGCAATCCTATTTCTTGGTTTTGTGTATGTGTGTTTAAATATTTATAATTGTTCCTAATTTTTTAAAAAGAAAACTTTTTTTTCTTAAAAGACTGAAAAGAATGGAGAAAGGGAATGGGGAGAGGAACATGGAATCAAGATAGTGGAGTAAAGTCAGTGACTCACCTGAGCTCTTCTAAATTTCCCTCCCAACAATGTTAATGTAACACCTCTTAACAAATTTAGCTGTGTGATCCTGGGCAAGTCACTTAACCCCAATTGCCTCAGCAAAAATAAATAAATAAAGTCATGAAGATGTGCGTTAAAGCATCACCCAGCTGCCCTAAGAGAAGCATTGCTTCTAGCACTAGGGAAGAGAGAGTCCCACTGTGCTCTGATTTCTTCAATTCACTACTGGGAGCTGCTATTTAAAATGCACCTCAATAAATAAGTGGAGAGTGTCCAGAAGAGGATAGTGAAGAGTCTAAAAGGATATCAACGTGGAGGGCACAAGAAGAAGAGGAATGGAAAATTGTATAAGGAGAGAGTACAGAATTCATAATCAGAAGACCAAAGTCCAAATCCAAAAGTCTATTATAGATCTTAGAAGCTGTAACAGCAATTTTTTCTTTCTTAACGATATGAAGTCTTGAGGAAAAAAACAAAAAGGCTTGAAAGAGATTATCACTAAGGTCACTTCAGCTCTTAAAAGTCAGTCAGTCAATAAGCATTTATTAAGCACCTTCTAGTATGTTTTTTCTCTCATTTTGGCCAGTGGAACAGTGGATAGAGCATCATGAAGACTTCTGTGTTCAAATCTGACCTCATCCACTTACTAGCTGTGTGACCCTAGGTAAGTCATTTAACTCTGTTTGTCAAGAAAACCCCAAATGGGTTCAGAAGTTGAACATTACTGAAACCATTGAACAGCAACAGCAAGCACCTACTATGTGCCTGGCACTTTGCTAAGTATCATAGATAGGCCAAAAACAGCCCTGCTCTCAAAGAACTTAACCTAATGCAGGAGATAACTATATAAAAACAAAACAACTGATAATTATAAACAAGAAATAAATGGATTAATTGAAGGTAATGATAGAGAAAGGAACATTTGAATTAAGGAGTTTGGGGAAGGGATTCCTGTAAAAGTTGGGGCTTTAAGTGAGATTTGAAGGAAGCCAGGAAAGAGATAAAGAGAGAGAATATTCTCAGCCAGTAAAAAGGCTGAGTTGGGGAGATGAAATGTCTTGTGAAAAATACAAATTAAAAATCCTCACACCCTCTGTTGTACCAAACCATAATAAGTACCTTCAGTAGATTCTCATTGCCAATTAAATAGAGATCTTAGCCTAGCATTCAGAGCTTTGCACATCTTACCACCAACTTACCTTTCTAGCCCATTTGCTTCCTGGATTCTGGGGAAGGACTGGTACCTGCTGAACCTAACCTCGATCTCTAGTCAAGGAAACCTCAAAAAATATTCCTGCCTCTAAAAACTAATCTCCAGAGAAGACTAGATGTTTTCCATCCCTTTTCCCTTTCCTGATTCTTACAAATATGCTTCAAATCTCCCAACCTTTCACCTAACCCAGCCATCCCCTCCATCAATCACCCTCCATCCCGCCTCCATTTCCTTGCCAAATTCTTAGAAAGAGTTGACTTTTCTCTACAGAACTTCCTGGCCTCCCACTCCCCACTCTTCCTCAGCTTCTTGTAATCTGGCTTCTGACCCCGCCACTCTCCAGGGTCACCACTGGATTTTATAACTGCTTACTCCATTCTCCTTGACTTCTTGTCAGCTTTTGGCACTGTCCCTCCTTAATACTCCACTCTTTCCTTGACACTCATTCTCCAGGGTTTCCATTCTCCCTGCCAGACAGCTCTTTCTCTCGAAGCTATGCTCAGCCCCCTTCTCTTTTGCTTCTGCCTTCTTTCCTGTGATGACCTCATCAGCTCCCAAGGGTCCAATTATGACTTCTGCACAGATAACTCCCAGATCTATCTATCCATCTCTAACTTTCTATAGCTTTTTCTAAGACATCTCATCCGGGTGTTCTATCAGCATCTCAAAATCAACATATTCAAAACATAGGAGCATCTAGGTGATGCAATGGATAGAGCACCAGCCCTGGAGTCAGGAGAACCTGAATTCAAATTCAGCCTCAAATACTTGACACTTGACCTAGGCAAATCATTTAACCCTGATTGTCTTGCAACAACATCAAAACAAAGCCAACAAAAAACACAACTGATTATTCCCCACTCAACCCCAACTGTCTTGCCACAACAACAAAAACAAAAAACAAATATATATATATATATATATATATATATATATATATATATATATATATATATACATATATATATAACTGATTATTCCCCACTCAACTTTCCCCCTCCTTCCTAAACCAGCTCCTCCTCCAAAATTCCCTGTTTCTATTGTGAAAATCATCCTCCCAAATCACTTAGTTACCTATATTTGTAATTTCAGTCATCCTTGAATATTCCCTGGATTAGCATCTAACATCCAATCAGTTTTCAATTCCTGCTTGTTGATTCAACATGAACCATATGATTTACATTAGTCCATTGCTTGACACTCCAACTTAGTTCAACACCCTCCTGCCCAAATTATTGTAATAGCCTCCTACATGGCCTACCAAACACTCATCTTGTCCATCAGAGGAATTCCATTCAATTTAACACAAACCATTGAATTCAAGAGGAAGAAAGACAAGTTAGTAATAATAATAATAACTAGTAAAAAGCAAATTTATAAGGTACTTACTATATGCCAGGCACTGTGTTAAGCTAATACAATAATAATAACAATAATACAAATATTATCACTTGCGCTTTTCACAATCACCACAGGATGTTGTTACTAATATGATTCTTGTTTCGCAGATGGGGAAACTGAGGCAAAGCAGGCTAAGACTTTCTTAAAATCACCTAGCTAGTAACTGTCTGAGTCTGCATTTGAATTCAGATATTCTTGATGCCAGAGTCAGCACTTTACCCACCGTGCCAACCAGCTGCCTCTAGACTGATAATCAAACAGCCAACACTGTCAACATCCTGAAGGGTCAGATACCTACATCCTGGGCAGTGTGGGGTCATAGAGAGATCCTGGTGTGCTAGAACTCTAGGACATAGGTCACTGTGAATGTGAGGAGCACAGGAAGAAGCCTATGGGCCATCCAGATCTTTGTTTGTAAAACAGAATAGCAGAGCAATGAATACAAACAGAGGTCTGTAGGGACTCAAAGTCAGCTCATCAATAAACATTTATTAAATGCCTGTTATGTGCCAGGCACTGTGCTAAGCACTGGGGATCAAAGAGAGGCAAAAATCAATCCTTGCTTCCAAGAAAACTCAGTGTAATGGGGGAGACAGCATGTAACCAACCATATACAAACAATCTATACAGAATAGTTTGAAGAGGAAGGCATGAAGCTAGGCAGAAGTAGGAAAGACTTCTTACAGAAGGGGGGGACTTTGATTGAGACTCGAAGGAAGCCAAGGGGTCAGAGATGCAAAGGAAGAAGTTCCAAGTATGGGAGGGAATAGCAAATAAAAACACTCTGCACTGTGAGATGGAGCATCTTATGCCAGGAACAGTCAGGAAGTTAACGTCATTGGTTCAAATAGCACGTGGAAGGGAATAAGGTATAAAAAGACTGGAGATGTGGGAAGAGACTAGATTATGAAGGGCTTTGAATGCCAGAGGTTTGGATATTGGATCCTGGGGGTGATAGGAAGCTGTTGATTAAAATAGTCAGACCTGCATTTTAGGAAGATGAACTTGAGAAATGAGTGGAAAATAGCTGAGAGAAAGAACTGAAGCAGACAGATCCACCAAGGACCATTGCAATTGACTCCCAATTGCTCCCAGGATAAAAGGACCATGAGGTCATGAGTGATGTTGGTATCAGAGGATAAAAGGGAAACCTACATGGAAGATGTTACAAAGGGAGAAATGACAGGATTTGGCCATTGTTTGTTTGGGAGAGGTGACAGAGTGACAGAGACAATACTGAGGTTTCAAATCTGGGTGATAGGGAGAATGGTAGTGCCTTTAGTCACAGAGACATTAGGAAAGAGAGATTTGTTGTTGTTGGGTTGGTTTGGAGGTTGGGTTGTTTTGTTTCGTGTCTTGGATGGGCGTGAAGAAAATTTGGTTTTGGACATATTAACTTTAAGATGAAATCAATCTGGTGTGGAATAAGGAAAGGAAAGGGTGGAGAATGGCTAATGGAAGAGACATATAAGTTATCCTGGGGTTGGGATGGGGATGCAGGGGCAGGGAGAAAGCAGATTTTCTAATCAAAGGGAACGATGCTGAGAGACAGTGATTTTTGAAAAGTCTCAGTGCAGGGGCAGCTAGGTGGTACAGTGAATAGAGCACCAGCCCTGAAGTCAGGAGGACCTGAGTTCAAATGTGACCTCAGACACTTAACACTTCCTAGCTGTGTGACTTTGGGCAAGTCACTTAACCCCAATTGCCTCAGCAAAATAAATAAATAAATAAAATTTAAAAATAAAAGGTCTCAGTGGATGGGGATGGATTTCTGGATTGATTATCTCAGGACTTGGGTCAAATGGAAAGAAATCGGTTCACAAAAGGAGTAGAGAAATAGGATACCTCACCCCACATTCACTGCCCTCCTGGCATTTTGTAATAGAAATTCCCCAAGTGAGACTCATTATTCCAGTTGTTTCTCCAGTAAGGAGAAACAATTATGGCTCCTATTGCCCTTCAATAGTTTTTTCCTCCCAACAGCTCTGCAAGTATTGACCTCGAATTGAATCTCAGAGATGAAACAACTTATTTGGGGTCACACAGCTAGAAAATTTTGGAGCTGATCTCAGACCTCCCAGATCTCTCTCTCTAATTCCAGTCTCTACCTCCCTAACTTCAGGGAACACCTAGTCCAGTCCCATCTCCCACCTTACAGATAAGAAAATGGAAGCCCAGAGACTTGCCCAATGACACACAGCAAGCTAGCAGCAGAACTAGTAGGGACTAGGGCCTTGGGACCAACACTTGGATCATCCCCAAGGGCTGAGCAGCTCTTCAAATCCTGACCTGAACTCTCCCTCCCTCATGGCATTGGGCCTGGGATTCTGTGCCTCCCCCTGCCCCCTTCCTCAGAAACAAATCCCGTTTCCCACGCCTCTGGGAGAGAGCTGGCTGCCTTCATCTCTGTTCAAGCTGCTCAAACCTTGCTTTGGCTGCATCCGGTTTGGACTGAACCAAAATATCTTTTTGCCTTAAGCATTTCTCCTGTCAGTTTATCGATTTAATCCCTGCTCAAAATTCCCCCGTGGATTTCAAGGGAAATCTAATCCTTATGTTTCAGATTCATTCTCGGTGAACTCATCAAACTTGTCCTCTTTTCACAAATCGCTCGATGGCCGAAAAGACATCCAAGGCCTCTTTAACATGTCCAAGACTTTTTACCCCCCTCCCCAGCTCATTCTTAGAAGCAGGAAGTCACGCTTTGTCAAACCCAAACACTTAAACCCCAAAGGTCTGGCTCCCAACCATGGAATTCGCCTGGATTCGAAACCTTTGGAAACAGTCTCTCCGACTCCTAAAGAGTGGTGACTGTTTCTGTTTCTGAGATTAAAGTCTTACTCGGACAAGGAACTTCCAGCTAACCTCAAGACACAGCTGGGGCCAAGTGACCCTCCTCCAGACCTCAAGCTCATCTCTCTGGAAAAAGAAAATCACTTCAGGGAGAGAGAATCACACAAATGGCACAGAAACAACTTCCTGACACTTACTAGCTGTGAGACTTTCAGGCAGCCATTCCCTTCCCCAAGTCTCAGTTTCCTAAAAGTGAGAATAATAAATCTTGAAAATAAGGTCTCTAGGATCAAAATGATTGTGGGATGTTCCCCACCCCTCCACTGCTTCCCAGGTTCTTGGTACTATCTGGATCTGAATCTATTCAAAGTCATAATTTGAAGCCCCCATTCCAATAAATCTCTCCACCAAATCAGACCCAATAGTACACCAATTTAAAGTAAAAAGGCATGTAATTAAAACAGAAAAGCAGAGCAAATAACAGAATTGAATCAGGAAACAAGCATCCTTATCCCTCTTGCCAAATAGCTGCAAGCTGCTCTACTCAATTACTTGCTTCTCAATTTTCACACTAGAGTTGAGGAAGTATTGGTGGTCTCCTCTGACTTCACTGCCACCCTCCATACTCCCATTCTCTTTTAAACTGGGAATATTGGAAGCACACCTCTTCAGTCAGGATCCGGGCTGGGAAGCCCACCCAACTGTGGTGTTTACACACCAAGAGCTCTCTGTGGAAGGGTGCATGTGAATGGATTTTCCTGTCTCCAACAACACAGAAATATATACTTTACACCCTCTCTATCTCATAGCGTTCTTGTGATGAGAATACATTGTAAATCTTAATGCTAGAAATAGGAAGCGGGAACTTATTTATCTTTGAACATTCTCCTCAATAAGGATCCATGCTGCGAAGCCCACCCAATTGTGATGTTTCCACACCAAGAGCTCTCTGTAGAAGGGTGCATGTGAATGGATTTTCCTGTCTCCAAAACATAGAAACACAGAGTCTATACACTTTACACCCTCTCTATCTCATAGCGTTCTTGTGATGAGAATACATTGTAAACCTTAATGCTAGAAATAGGAAGTGGGAACTTACTTAACCTTGAACATTCTCCTCAATCAGGATCCATGCTGTGAAGACCATCTGATTTTGGTCTTCTCTCTCTGTGGAAAGGTATATGTGAATGGATTATCCTGTCTCCAACAACATAGAAACATGGAGTCTATACACTTTACACACTCTCTACCTCATAGCGATCTCGTGATGTGAATATATTGTAAATCTTAACGCTGGAAATAGGAAGTAGGAACTCACTTATCCTTGAACATTCTCCTCAATCAGGGTCCATGCTGTGAAGCCCACCCAATTGTGGTGTTTACACACCGAGAGCTCTCTGTGGAAGGGTGCATGTGAATGGATTTTCCTGTCTACAACAACATAGACATATGGAGTCTATACACTTCACATACTCTCTATCTCATAGCAATCTTGTGATGAGAATACATTGTAAATCTTAATGCTAGAAATAGGAAGTGGGAACTTATTTATCCTTGAACATTGTAACTGCACAGGCAGGGAGAAGCTGTTGAAGATTTCCTAACAGGGAATATGCACGACCTGCACCATTCATTCTGTCAACACCCTAGTTCAACCTCACTATCCAGAGGCATTGAGGAAGAAAAGAAAGAACACTAACCTAAAAGCCAGAGACCAGAGCTGTAGACTCCCGATTCCTCTGACTCAGTGAGAAAGCTTGGGAAAATCATTTTCAATCTCTGTGGCTCAGTTTCCCCATTAGTACAAAGAAAGAATTTGACTACGTGCTTTCCAAATCCCTTCTCAATTCTAAAATTAATGTTTAGTGAATTGAAATTACTTTTTATGGATCTGTTATTCTACATGATTGCAGCTTGGGAGGGAATATGGTGTGTAGTATAGCATCTGCAACTGGTTCACTGTGTGGTTTTAGTCAAATCACTTCAATTCAATTCAAGAAACATGATATATCCCTGCTGTGTAATGGAAATCCAAAAAACAGCACAGCTTGTGACTGAAGGATCTTAGAGTTGAATAGAAGGTTATGACAAATATACAAATAAACATGATACAGGATAGGATGTGACGAGAGTAAAGGAGGGATCAAATTAAAGTGTGTACCATCAGAAAAGAGTAAATTGTGGTATGTGAATAAAATTGAATATTATTATACCTTAAAAGAAACCATGAATATAAGGAATTCAGAGAAACATATGAACAGATACAAGATAAAGATATGAGAACAAGGAAAAAACATATACAATGATGATAATAATATGAAAGAAAATAATGCTTTGGTGGTTTAGTGGTTATATTAAAGGTAATAGTCAATATTGATCCCAGATGTCAGAGGATAAGATTATCTCCTCTCATTAGAAAGAAGTAAAGGATTATGGGTAATAAAGGACTCTCCTGGGTTGGAGGGGAGACATTAAGGAATATCTATGATGTGAAAAACAATTGGCATTGATAAAAATGGGGCTTCTCATTTGTTTTGGGGAGGTTTCCTGAAGTGCCCCAGGATATTTTGAAGAGGGAGTGCTCTCTTTCAGTTGAGGTCATGGAAAGTTCCATGAAGGTTCATTACCTAAGCTGTGCCATATTCAAAGCAAGACAAAGATCGCAAGTGGCCAAAATGAGGAGGAAATGAATTCCAGGGATAACACATCCCAAGACCTGTGGGAGAGGGGGAGGCAAGATCAGGAAACAATTAATTGTCAAGTTTGGGTGGAGTATATAGTTTATGGAGGAGAGAAATGTGAAATAGTCTAGAAAGTTAGAATCAATATGGAGAAGCAGCAGGCAGTCACTTTCTAATCTATCTTCCACAAAACTACTAAAATAACCTTTTTACCCCCTAAGGCAATTGGGTTAAGTGACTTGTCCAGGGTCATACAGCCAGGAATTGTTAAGGGTCTGAGAACAGATTTGAACTCCGGTCCTCCTGACTTCAGGGCTGGTGCTCTATCCACTGTGCCACCTAGCTGCCCCTAAAATAACCTTTCTATAACACATCTGTCTGTATTGCTTTCCTGCAATCTTCTGTGACCCCATTGCTCCCAGGAAAAAAAAATAAATTCCTGAGTTTGATGGTCAATCAGTCAGTCAATAAGCATTTATTAAAGCCTCCAGCTCACATCCTCAGAATAACTTTACATGACTTCCCTTCACTCCCTCTCCATCTCAGCTTAAGTGGTCTATTTGTTCCCCATATTCTGCATTCCAGCTTCTGCTTGTTGACTGATTGGTTGGGTGGATGGGTGACTGCTTGCCTCTGTCCCTTTGCCCAAGCCATATCACATGAATGGAATGTATTCCCTCTTTATCTCTACCTCTTGGAATCCAAAGCTTCCTTCAAGCCTCAGCTCAGGTGGAACCTTCTCTTGTCAGGCTTTTCCTGATCCCTCTATTTGCTAGTGCCCCTACCAATTCTCAAATTACCTTGTATTTACTTACCTGTATCAGTGTTGGCTGCTGCTGTAGAATATAAATTCTTAAGGGCAGAGACTGGCTTTTGTTTGTATCTTTGCATCCCCAGTTCTTAACACACTGCTTTGCACATAGTAGGTACATAATAAATGATTGTGGAACTCAATTGAATTGGGCTGGATAGGACTGAACTGAACTGAATTGAACGTGAATAGGGTGGCAGTCCCTTCAGACCTGGGCATTAGGATGATTACTTTCATAGCAGGTAAAGGAAGGATTTTGTATTCAACTTGAGTGTGGTAGATGAATTACTTATCAAAATATAAGCATAAATGTACAAAGTATAAATGTACCTTCTGGAATGTAGGGCTAATTTAGAGAGATTATTTGGGTTGGGTTCAATCCACTTTTCTGATATTCAGGAATGAATAAACACTTAGGCCTCAATTATGGAATCAGAGAAGTGATTTACCAGTCGCCAAACATAGAACATGGAAAATAAAAACCACAAGGGATTTTAAAGGCCATTTAACCCAATCTCTCCATTTGACAGTGAAGAAAACTAAAGCCAAGATAGGAAAGGACTGGAATTTTCTGTGCAGAAAATATAATATTTGCTGAGAAAAAAATAAATTAATGGGAAGCAAAATTGCTTGGGGATAAAAGTATGGGAGGAGTTGACATAGAATGGAATCACTATGCCACATGCTGATACTTGCTGCCTGGTACCTTTTTCTAGGAACACTCCATCTGAGGGTAAGACTAAGCTGAATCTCATTCAGAGATAGAAAGTACCTCAAAGATCATTGAATCCAACCTCTTCATCTTATAGAGAAGAAAACAGGAGACATAAAGAAGTAATTTGGCCAAATAAGAATCAGAGCCAGTTTGGGAACTTGATTTTTTGGCTCCAAATCCTGCGCTCTGTCCACAAACCTATGATCTGGGAGACCCAAAAGTATGATTTAGAATTGTTGTCTGATAGACCTTGCCCAGACTTTGAAGCAACATAGAACCTGACCAAGCTCTCCTCCAAAAACACAAGGAAAATTCAAACACCACATATAGGTTCCTGACTGACTGCCTTTCCCATTAGAGAAAAAAAAAGGGGGGGAGGGGACAGAAGCCAGGTTCCATTTACAACAAAATGAAGGAGAACATGAAAGAGCCCTAGCAATTGTTCCATTCTTGTGAGATCTACCCAGTCCCATGCTCCTATAGATCACACAGTGAATATTATCAAAAATGAGCCAGTTTGACATCTGTATGAGTTCTCTTCTCCAGGAGTGATCTCATTTAAAGACTCTATAAGAATTGAATGTTCTTCCTCCGAGTCATTTAACTTCCCCAAATCTCTGTTTACTCATGAATAAATTAAAGGGCTTGGACTAGATGGTCTCTGAAGTCTCTTCCAGTTCTAAATGTATGAAACTATGATCTGATGACCACAACCACCATCACGCCTCCATGCTCAGCAATGGCAGTTCAGCCTACTAACAAGAACCCTCCCTTTCCTTTCTCTCTCTTTTTTTATTTCTCTCTCTCTCTTATATAAGTGGGTGTATATGTATATATACATACACTACTAAGTGTTACTAGTCATGCTTTATTTAGGGATGCTCAAAGACCGAAAAGTTTGCTACGAGTCATATGTAAAATAAAGAGAGAAGGGTAGGTTATGTGGATAAAGGATAATGACCTTGGCCAAGCTTTTGTTTTGGTTCAAACTTATTTGTATGCTCCACCAAACCGGGTCTTAACAATTTCTGACTTGAAGTTAGATAGCTGCCTGGTACAAAGAACTACCCACAGAGTCATCCCAGATACACAACATGCAAAAGTCGGGCTTAATTTCAACCTAGAAACATCTTCTTCAGTTTCTGACTCTTTGATAGGTGTGTTGACTCATAATCTTAAATATGACCGAAGACTTTTAAGCCCACTTTTATCTAGGAAGGATTTTCTCACCACTACACTGTTTAACAAGGGAACTTAAATGTCAACAGGAACACTGAACAGATGAGGTTCACAAGCTGGTTGCAGAGAGAAACTCAGTAGTCCTGAAATCAATGGACCTGTGCAACCACAAGATTAATGGAGCACCAATCAGTTCCAACCATATGAGAGCAGCAGCAGGGGAGTAATCTCCAGCAGAGAATATAATTCTCTCCAGCTCTACATGGAACGAGGAATGACATCATTAGGAGATATCTCCGGCCCTTCTGAATTGGAAGCATGAACTGCCCCTGTGTGCGTGGTCCTTGGCCACATGTGGATCCTATGTGTTGTCCTTCCATCTGTTTTTCCTAGACATGACCATTCTTCCCACTGATGATATGTTTATTTGCAGGAGAATGTGATCCAAGTGTATGAGGGAAATGTTCTCTTGAAACTCTCCTTACTGTGGTATTTCACCAAATGCCTTTGCCTTGAACTATTTGTATCCTCTGGCTGACTAATAAAAGTAAATAAATCACTGGAAACTCATGAACTAAAGTTTTTTGAGTGGATGCAAGTCCAGTCAGTACCTTGAATCTGAAGCCTTTCTTTTCTTTTTCATATAAAAGGAGTCACCTTATAGCTCCAGATACATATTTATCTGCTCATTAAAGCTGATCTCCAAAAGACTTCTATCAGACAACAAAAATGGGAGGTTGGTTTATTGAGGAAAAGAAATGGGTCTAAGATTTCAATTATATCGGGAATTCCCTAAATAAGGAAATTCCTTCTACTAAAGCAAATTGGTGCTTTTTGTTTGTTTGTTTGTTTGTTTGGTGTTTTTTGAAACTTATAGATTTAGGAAATTCCTTAGAGGACCCAGAGATTGTCACTTTTTTTTTTTTTTTTTTTTTTTTTTTTTTTTGCTGAGGCAATTGGGGTTAAGTGACTTTCCCAGGATCACACAGCTAGGAAGTGTTAAGTGACTATTTTTAAGGTCACATGGCTAATATGTGTCAGGGATGGGATGTGAAGTCAGGAGCCCTTCATTTGGAAACCAGTTTCTCATGCACTTATACCAGAGGTTGTCAAACATTAGGCCCATGCCACAGACAACACTCCCCAGCCCTGCTGCAACCAGATTAAAAATGTATTGGGGATGTTAAGAGCAGAACCAAGAGTATATTGTACACCCAACAACAAGATTATGTGATGATGATCAACTTTAATGGACTTGGCTCTTTTCAACAATGAAGTGATTCAGGCCAGTTCCAATAGACTTGTGATGAAGAGAGCCATCTGCATCCAGAGAGAGGACTGGGGGGACCAAATGTGGATCACAACATAGTATTTTCACCTTTTATTATTACTGTTTGTTTGCTTAGTTTTTCTTGTGTTTTTTCCCCTTTTGATCTGATTTTTCTTGCACAGCATGATGAATATGGGAATAAGTTTAGAAGAATTGCACATGTTTGATCTATATCAGATTACTTGCTGTCTGGGGGCAGATGGAGGAGGGAAGAGAGGGAGAAAAATTTGGAACACATGTTTGCAAAGGTGGATGTTGAAAATTATCTTTACATGTATTTGGAAAAATAAAATACTATTAATAAAAATAAATAAATTTTAAATGTAATTGGGAAATATTTAACAAAATAAGTACAATAAGTACAATTTAACAATAGAGCATTAATAATGTTAACATGTGGTATCTAAAGTCATTATGTGCCCACAGGAATACTTATATTAAGTTTGTTGTTGGTGTTCAGTCATGTCTGACTCTTTTTTGGAGTTTTCTTGGCAGAGATGTCAGAGTGGTTTGTCATTTCCTTCTCTAACTCGTTTTACATATAAGAAACTGAGGCAAACAGGATTAAGTGACTTGCCCAAGGTCACACAGCTAGCAAGTGTCTGAGGCTGAATTTGAACTCAGAAGATGAGTCTTTCTGCCTTCAGACCTGGCACTGTATCTACTGTGCCATCTAGCAGCTGTGCATAAGGTCTAATGACACCTTTACTATTTGCTAGACATCACTGGACCACATTCTCTGCTGCCTCATTTAGATTAAAATAATGAAACTGTATTTCTTTTAAAAATATTTTATAATTTAGTGAATCAAATCATTTAGTGATGGTCAAAAAGTCTTTACTATAAGCCTACAACTATATGCCAGGCATTGTGCTAATAATCTAGACAGATTCAGATCACAGTCTCCCAGAAATGGATGGGACCTTAGAGATTATCTAACCCAACTTTCTCATTTTACAAATGAAAAAAAAGGAGGCCCTGATTGGGAAGGAAACTTGTCCAATCTTCCAGAATGACTTGTAGACAAGCTGAGACTAGCATCTGGGTCTTGACCCCATCCATACTTCCTTCCATTACTTAAATTTCTCCTTTAGAATGTTGCTTGAATGGGAAGGAAAAAGTGTATTCTCGAGCCAGCTCCAACCACTCCCAGGAACAATTTGTCAAATTCTCATTATGAGCATTTACACCTCAGACACTGGCAAATTTTACGAATCAGGGGTTTATTGTTTTGTTGATTTCTAGATAAAAGGAAGTAAAAAAAATGCTAATGATGCAAATTAAATCTTAAAATGTATTATGGGGGCAGCTAGGTGGTGCAGTGGATAGAGCACCAGCCCTGAAGTCAGGAGGACCTGGGTTCAAATCTGGTCTCAGACACTTAACATTCCTTAGCTGTGTGACCCTGGGCAAGTCACTTAACCCCATTTGCCTCAGCAAAAAGCAAAAAAAAAAAAAAAAAAGTATTATGAGTATTTTTTTCAGAGAGCTGATTGTTAAATATTTACTACCATCCCATTGAATGGGGATCAGTCTGTCATCTGTGACATGAATAAAGCACCCTCTCTCCTCAACTTCCTTCAAATGATGTAACTTGACCACTCCAAGCCAACACTCATCTTACTTCCTCTGGAGAAAGGTCACATAGATCTTATTGTCTACATGACTGATAGGGCATCTAAGTAGTACCATTCTCTCATTGTTCTCAGATTGTGGATCTTGCCTTCCCCAAATTGTGAGCTTTGTTTCTTTTCCAGTATTTCTGAAAGATATCTAGGCATAGGGTCTCAAGAACGATATGAGAGAATAAATTGATAAGTGTATGAACAAATATCTGATTTTTACCTTTAAGTTTACTCCTTGCGCCTTGTCTTTCATTCCCTCCCTTTGCTGCTGCTTTTCCATCTCTCATCCTGACTTTATCTTTGTCTCTCCTTCCCTTGGAGCTGTCTCTCTCCTCCCTCTTTCATTCTTTCCATCTCTCTGTGTCTCTCTGTATGTCTTTGTCTCTCTGTATCTGTCTTTTTCCTCCCTCTCACTCTCAGGCTGGCTTCTCTCTCTCTCTCTCTCTCTCTCTCTCTCTCTCTCTCTCTCTCTCTCTCTCTCTCTCTCTCTGTCTTTCTCTCTCTCTCTTTCTTTTTCTCTCTGTCTCTCTCTCTTTTTCCCTTTTTCTCTCTCCCTCTCTCCCACTCTGTCTCTCTCTCTCTCTCTGTCTCTGTTTCTGTCTCTCTGTGTCTCTCTCTCTGTGTCTGTGTCTCTGTGTCTCTGTGTCTCTGTCTCTGTCTCTGTCTGTGTGTGTGTGTGTGTGTATGTCTCTCTCTCCCCCCCTTCATCTCTCCATCTGTTTTTTTTATGCCATAATCTGTCCTAAAGGATACACAGGAAAGCAGAGGCAGAGAAGAATCTGGGCATTTACAAAACCAGAGTTGCTGAGGAAACTTTTTTCTGGAAGCCATTATCCCAGACTTGTGGCTCATCTGCTCTCCCACACAGTCAGTCAGCCAGACAACGCTACTTGCACATGTGGTCCCTTTGTCTGCAATGACCAGGGTACTAACCAGCAGGGGCTGTGAACTACAAGTTGTATCTCTACCTTCTGTTTGCTGTTCATAGTCTCACCTAGAGAAGTCTCCCTCTAGTTACTTAGTTAGAATTTCTGTCACAATAGCCCCAGGCTGTCTCCAGTCATGATAAGCTACCCCTTTTCTCTCCTGTCCTGCCCCCTTCTTTCTTCATTTCTCATCCCTCACAGGTATATCTAACATTCAATTAGCAAGCATTTATTAAGTACCTACTATGTGCAGGCATTTTGCTGCTCACTAGGGATACAAAAACAAAAGTGGGATCATTCCTGCCCTCGAGGAGTTTACATCCTCTTGAGCTAAATTTTCTCAGAAAACAAAGCATTTATATATGTTCTTATTGCAATCCATTAAAAAATGGATTATCTATTAAAAATAGATATAGGGGCACCAGCCCTGATGACAGGAAGACCTAAATTCAAATTTGGCTTAGCTGTGTGACCTGTGTGATCCTAAGCAAGTCATTTAACCCCAAATGCCTCATAAATAAATAGAGGAATAAGTAAGTATATAAAACTAGATATCTTTAAATCCAGAGATAGAAATGAAGAAGAATATAATAATAGCTATTATAACATAGTCTTTTAGGCTTAGCAAAGTATTTTACACATTATCTCATTTGATCCACCACAACAACCACAAATGGTAAATATTATTATTATTATTATTAACTGCATTTTACAGATCAAGAGACTAGGATATAAAAAAGTGATTTGTCCAGGGTCATACAGCTAATAAGTATCTGAGTCAAGATTCAAATCTTTACTCCAAGTCCAAGTTCTATTCTCTAGCAGAGTTCACCTAGCAGAGGAAAAGGAGAAGAAAAAAGAGGAAAAAGAAAAGGGGGAGGTGAAAGAATGACATAGGTTAAATGCACTCCTGGCAATTAAAATATCAAAGGAAATATATGTTTGGGGGGCTTAATTCACCCAATTGAGAGAGAATTGGGCTCAATGAAGAGCCAGCTCTTAGAATTCTCTCCTTATTCTTACTACTCTCATCCCAAGAGGAAACATGATAGAAAGAGCCCTGGGCTGAATTGTTGTCCAAACTCTTGTCACTAATTTGTTGAGATCTTGGACAAGTCATGGCAGGTCAGGCTCTCCAAGCCTAAGTTTCACTTTATTTGAAATAAGGTGCTAGATCTCTGGCATCTCAAGCTCTATGTTCTAAGCTCCTTCATTGCTATGAAATTCTATGACAAGGTAAAAAATCCCTTATAAGGCTTCAAGATGTTATATATTCATCCTATCTCAGTGATATTCCTTTAGGGAGCTGTTTGACTTAACAGCCTATCTACAGTTGTTATTAAACATAGTTACCTGTTTGTTTAATATGTTGTAAATTTTTTATTCTTGAGAGTTAGCATATTCATTAAACCCTGAGGAAGTTGTTACAGCCACATTTACATGTAAAAATCAAGACTTTGATGGACTCTACCCACCAAATTTATTTTTTTGTTGGTGCCTCCACCCACCCATTTATTTACATAGCAAGACTCAAAGGATCTTGGGAGATTTAAAAAAAAATACAATGCTCAGGTCCACCCAGATCTTTGGGGATTTCATTGGCAGAACTCCCTAAAATGGCTGTAGGGGCACAGAATCACCATAAGGAGATTAAACAGGATTTAGAAAGGCTTTCTAACTTTAAATAAGCTAGCAGTTTGAGAAAAAAAATATCAGTCCTGCAAGAAAAATGATGTAAGTTGCAAAAATGAACTAAATAACTTCAAGCTCTAATAGTTTGGCTAATTAGTATTCCAAAAGAGTTTAAACCCTAGAATGTAAGGCTTTGGGATCTGAACTTCCCCATACTTATAGAAGGAGGAAAAAAAAATACTCATTGTCTGAAGACCAGACCTTCCTAAAACATAAGTTGTAGAATTAATATCTCTTTTTATGGAGAAGAAGTAGTGAGTATCTCATTTGGAGACTAACTGAAGCTCAGTTACAGTCACCCAACATGATACATGATACGAATAATTGGGGAGCAACATGATGTGGTGCTCAGGAAGAATCAGACTCAGTATGATATGGCCAAATGTCAGTAGCCCAGAAACATTAAAATTTCACCTTCATATATGTGCCCTGCCATGTTTTTTTTCCTCTCTGTGTTTGTCCCTCTCCATTCATGTTGGCCACATATGTTCCATGCATGTGTGCCTTTCATACATGATTCCTATGTGTGTCTGTTCCTTCCACTGATGGGGAAGGTAATTATATGAGAATATGCTCCAGGTTTATAAGGGGAATGGTCTATCACAACTTTTCTTACTCTGTATTTCAATACATTTCTTTGCTGTGAACTAACTATGGCATCTGGCTAACTAGTAAAAGTAAACACATTGGTGGGGGCTTGTGAGCAGGGTTTGAGTGAATACAGACAACAAAGCACCTTAAACTTGGGTGGTTTTTCTGGAGGATTAATGAGCAAAAAAAGAAGTATCTCAGATGCTACATCTGTATAATAGGGGTTCAGGGATTTGTTAAATCTATTAGTATCATCAAATCTGTTTCTATAAGCATGAATTCCCATATGGTAGAGTTTCTTTAATCCCAGTACATCTGTATATCTGTTTATGGCTCTCTGAGTTGAGTTTTGTCCCTCCTAAAGTCAGGAAATGATTAGAAGTTGGGAGTGGAAAATCTGTTCTGTATTTCATATGTGCTGTGCCCAGAATATTGGTTTGGAAAACAGGACTGAAGAAATGTTTTATTTGTTTCATGTCAGAAACATGGCCTTAGGTTCTTCGTGAATAGAAACTGGGTCCATATGCAAATTTATGCCCCCCAAAACCCATAGTATCGTTTTGTCTCAAGCAAATTCAAATGAGGGGTTTCAGCAATTAGTTAGTCCATTAAGGCTTTTAAATATGGTTTCACATTAAATACTGAGATCTATTCAATCATAATGAGTTTTATGATCATTGCCTGTGATGGGAAATAGAGTTTAGAAAGGCTCTGGTTTAGTCCTCATGAGGTTCACAGTCTGGAGAAGTTAAGAGATCCTATCTCAGGGAGTTCACAATCGTGGGGTAAGGCAGGCTCACCCAAAGGGAACTGAGAATTAACATTATTAGGTTTTTATCTCCTCTGGGGCTTTGAGGGTCTTTAACTCATTAGGCAATGGCTCCTGGCCCATTTAGAAGTCTCTCTGTCTTCCTCCATTTACTTAGCAGACATTAAATATCTGTTTCAGTAATCCAGATTGTCTACCATTTCCTTCTTAGAATGGATGGCCACTCTCCACATTCTCAGAAGTTCAATTGAGAGAGGGATAAAAGTGGAAGGATGTGACTTCTTTCACTAGCTGGCTGAGATAACAATTAATATTGAGCTGACCAATAACGAAGGTACAAGAACCAATACAAATGATGTCCCAAGCTCAGGGACAGAGGGAATGCAAACTGATTTAGCTCATGGAAGTTCCAATCCATGATCTGATATTTACTCTCTACAGCAGATCCTAGACAAGTCACTTCATTTCTATGTCTCAATCTTCCTTTCTGTAAAATGGGGATCATTTGGACTTTTTCAAGTAAAGCTTTTTGTAAATTAATATTACTACTTTAACTCTACTATCCTACTCTCCACAAATGCTTCCTCCCTCTTTCTTCAGGACAACATTTATAATTTCATAAGACCAAATGATTTAGAGGAAGAAAAGATCTCAGTTTACATAGGGCTCTATAGTTGCATCACCTTCTCTAATCTAGGGGGCTTGGATTTTTGACCTGGAAAAAAAGAAGTCGTGGGATTAATGGTCTCTTAGATTTTCCCATGTTTAAGTCTTGGGGTCTAAAACTGAGAACTGACATTTAGAGTGATGATTCAGATTTCTTACAGAATCTTCTGAAGAACTAGAGGTCAATATTAGGATCTGTCATCACAGATGGTAAAGAGCTTCAAGAGCACTAAGGCACCCAAATAATTCTTGATTCATAATTATTGTTTCAGAAAATATTATTTTAAAGTATATTTAATTGTTTTGCGAAATTGTCCATCAATGGTATCCCTTTGTTAACCAAAATTCCCATAGCCTAAATTTGCCAGACAACTGAGATATGATGTGGAAACAGTAGGAATAATTATGTAATCACAGAATTACAGAGCTGGAAGCAATCTCAGAGGACTTTGTCCAGCCCCTTCATGGATATGGGCACTCAAATATATTCAAACAAACTCCAGGGCAGTGCATAACAAATGTAATCCTTCTCCTCCACTTGATAACCCTTCAAATACTTGTACACAGCAACCATGCCCTCTCCCCCAATCCCCAGTCTTCAATTCTCCAGGCCAAATATGTCCAGTTCCTGTATCCAAGGGGCTGTAAAATTGCACGTGCCCTTTGATCCAGCAGTGTCTACTGGGTCTATACCCCAAAGAGATCATAAAAGAGGGAAAAGGACCAATATGTGCAAAAATTATTTGTAGCAGCCCTTTTTGTGGTGGCAAAAAATTGGAAATTGAGTGGATGCCCATCAGTTGGAGAATGGCTGAATATTTACAGTGTATGAAGGTAATGGAATATTATTGTTCTGTAAAAAAAAGGTGAGCAGGATGATTTTAGAAAAGCCTAGAAAGATTTATATGAACTGATGCTAAGTGAAGTGAGCAGAACCAGGAGAACATTATCACAGTAACAGCAAGATGATGTGATAATCAACTGTGACTGACTTATCTCATTTCAACAATGAGATGATTCAAGGCAATTCCAATAGACTTAGGATGGAAAGAGCCATCTGCATCCAGAAAGAGAACTATGGAGACTGAATATGGATCAAAGCATAACATTTTCACCTTTGTTGTTATTGTTTGTTTGCTTGTTTTTTCCTTTCTTGTGTTTTTTTCCCTTTTTATCTGTTATTTTTGCACAGTATGATGAATGTGGAAATATGTTTAGAAGAACTGCACATGTTTAGTCTATATCGGACTGCTTGCTGTCTTGGGGAGGGAAGGAAGGAGGAGGAGGAGAGGGAGAAAATTTTGGAATAGAAGGGTTTGTAAAAGTGAATGTTAAAACTATCTTTTCATATATTTGGAAAAATAAAATACTATTAAAATTTTTAAATTTAAAAAAATACAAATATGCCCAGTTCCTTTGAACAATCATCACATTACATGGCCTCAAGACTCTCTACTATCCTGGCTGCCCACCTTTGAATATTCTCCCAACTTACCAATGTCCTTCTTAACTGTGTGCCCAGAGTTGAACACAATACTTCAGATAAGGGCTGATGAAGGCAGGATCATTTTCCATTTTCCTGGAAACTATACAAGATTATATTCAATTTTTTTTTTGGCTGCCATATCCCACTGCTGACTCACATTGAGCTTGCTGTCCACTAAAACCTACAGATCTTTTTCAGAACAATTTCTGACTAACCAGGAGTGTACTGAAGCCAGCTCCAATTTCTCAACAACCTATTGTTAAATTTTCAGGGTGAATATTCACATTTATGTGAATATTCACATTGGCAAACCACAAGCCAGGGCTGAATTTTTTATTTTATGAATTATTCAGACTTAAGAAAATGATGTAGAAAATGTTAATAATTCATATTAAACTGAAAAGCATGTTTTACATACATTTTTTTCAGAGTCAGTTGTTAGATATTGACAAGCACCCTGTTGTGTCTAATCTTATCTCCCCTAACCATATCTCCTCACTTCTGTTTCACCTTATGGAGTAGACCATAAACCATCTACCTGGCCTTTTGGGAACAACTCTATCCTGAAGTCAACTCAATGATTGATGAGTGCCCTGTCCCAGACACACTGTTCTCACTCCATGCTTCCAGCTCATCCTCTGGTCTACTCTGCCTCCACAAAAGCTGCCTGATCTAGATAATGCCTCCTGATAATGGCCTGCCTCTCCTCCCCCTCTCCCATTTCTTGATCCTTCTTCTATATTTTATCTTACCCTATTAGATTGTAAGCCCCTCAAGCATAGATCCTATCTTGGTTTTCTTGTTTGTTTTTATATTCCCAGGACTAACACAGTATCTGACACATAGTGAGTACTTAATAAATGTTCTCTTTCCATCTATCCATCATCTACCTATCTATCTATCTTGTCCTTGTAAAGCTGATTTCTTGCATGCAATTATAAAACTTCACATTTATCCTTATTGAATTTCACCTTTTTAGATTCAGCCTAATGCTGTAACCTGTCAAGATCCTTTTGGACCCACACTTTGTCCTCCAATGCATTTGCTCTCCCTTTTAACTTGCTGCCATTTGTAAATTGGATAAATATGTCAACTATGCTTTTTCACCAAGTTGTAATACAAAATGTTTTTTTAAAAACGCAGTCAACTAAGCTTAGAACTCTGGAGTCCTCCATTGAAAACTACTACTCCTTGGATGCAAACATCCAACCACTTCTGAATCCATCTGCCAGTATTTGCATCTAATCCTTATCTCTTATAAGAGATAAGAATAGTATGATATATTTTATCTAAAATTTAGCTAAAATCTAGGTCAACTATATCCACAATATTCCCTGCATCTACTAGTTTAGTAATCCTGTCTTTAAAAAATAAATGAGAACTCAAAATCCTTGTATTCAATAAATCATAAAACATATTTCTTAAGGAGGAAAGTAAGATTTGATAATCTGATAAAGCTGCTGAGAATACTAGAAAGCAATCTGGCAGAAATAAGGCTTAGACCAACACCTTACACCATATTCCACAATATATTCCTGAATATTAAAGATCACACTATTTTTAAGAACTTAGAAGTCAATCGTGTACCTTTCACATTATGAATATAAGATGTATTCTTAACTATATAAGGCATAGAAGCAATTACAAAAGAAAAATAGATAATTCTAATTGTATGAAATATATATATGTGTGTGTATATCAAATTTTTCTGATAAGAATTTGCTGTCCAAAATGTATAAACAGAAAAATAGACAGGAAGAAAGAAAAAATAAGATAGATATAAATATATAGAGATATAGACACAAAGATAGACAGATATATAGATACATATAGATATAGAAGACCAAAATCCATTCCCAATAAAGGATTTGAACAAATAGTACTTAAAGCATTTGTGAACTATTAACAACCATATGAAAAATGTTCTGAATAAATAATAATAACAAAATTACAGATCAAAACACCTTCTACCCTACAAATTAGCAAAGATGACAAAGATAGAAATAGTGTCAGTAGGGTTGTGGGAAGATAAGCACAATAGTATGTTGTTGAAGGAATCTGAAATTATGCAATTAAATTTTAAATATCTACCTTTTGAACCAGATATTTGTGCTACTAGACTACTGATATTCCAAGGAAGTTATTGATAAGAAGAAAGTATACACATACACTAAATATATTGATAGCAGCACTTTTTGTGATAGCAAAGAATTAAAAACAAAGTAGATACTTATCAGTTGAGGAATAACTAAACAAATTGAGGTTCATGAATGTAATGGAATATTACTGTGTTGTAAGAAAAGATGAATATGATACAGAGAATCATGAAAAGATCTATATGAATTAATACAGAGTAAAATTAGCAGAGCCAAGAAAATAACATATACAATGACTGCAATAACATCAACAAAAAAAATCAATCATAAGAAAATCAAAAAAAGGAATTACAAAATCCCAAAAATCAAACATAGTTCCAAAGAAAAAATATGAAAAGCCACTTTCATTCTACCTCATTGCAGAGTTGGGAGGTCCACAATGTACATTGCACAAATTTTCAGCTTGTATATGATGATCAATTTTTCTGGGGTTTTTTCTTTAAAAAAAAAAAGTATTTTTCGGGGCAGCTAGGTGGCGCAGTGGTTAGAGCACCAGCCCTGAAGTCAGGAGGACCTGAGTTCAAATTTGGTCTCAGACACGTCCTAGCTGTGAGACCCTAGGCAAGTCACTTAACCCCAATTGCCTCAGAAAAAGCAAAAAAAAAAAAAAAAAAAGTATTTTTTTAGGGGCAGCTAGATGGCAAAGTACCAGCCCCATAGTCAGGAGGGCCCAAATTCAAATCTGGCCTCAGATACTTACTAGCTATGACCCTGAGCAAATCACTTAACCCTGTTTGTCTATATATCTCTATATCTAAATACACACAAATATCTATAAATATGGGTATGCACACACGTGTATATGCATGTATATTGAGCAGATATTGGGAAGTGGGAGGGAGAGAAATTGGGGGAAAATTGTGGTGATATAAAAAATACAATAAAACTTTATTTAAAAGAAAAAAAGACAATGAGCTTAGTCTGGTATGACATATTCTTGAGAAAACCCTTTGTAGTCCACACTTTCCTTCCTAGATATTTGTCAACCATTTCTTTAATGACCCTTTTAGAATTTCCTCAGAAATAGAAGTCAAGTTCACTGGCATATAGTTTGCAGACTTTTTCTTACACACAAAATTTTTTCTTTTTTGGAAGACTGGCACATTTGCCCTTCTCCAGGCTTGTGATGCCTCTTATGTGCTCCATGATCTTTCACATATCCCCAACAAGGGCTCAAAAATCCTACATGCAGTTTTTTCAATGTATCAAGGATGGATTTGATCCTGACTTGAACTCTCCAAGGATAGCCAGGGGCTCCCTTACTGTCTCCTCATTCTTCTTGGGTACCAGTTCACCGCCAGCCATCTTGGTCCTGGTTGTTCTGCTCAGGAAAGAAAAGTCAGGTTTTTTGAGCTGGCTCCATTCTCTTATTCCCTCCACTACACACAAAGGTTTTACCATTGTCTTCGAAGAGAGCTTAGAAAACCCCAGGAAGTCTTTTTGTTCGTTGTTTAGATTTCTATATGTCTATCTTTTTTGTTCAGATTCAGAGAAAGAAGAGAGAATGGAGGGAAAAGCTTCTTTGAAAGACATCCAGCAAGAATGAAATGAGTAGAACCAGGAGAACATTGTACACAGTAGCAATAAGACTGTGTGATGATCAACTGTGATGGATCTGGCAAAGTACCAGCCCTGGAGTCAGGAGGGTCCAAATTCAAATCTGGCCTCAAATAGTTACTAGTTATGTGACCCTGAGCAATGCAGTGATCCAAGACAATTGCAGTAGAATTGGGATGGAAAGTGCCATCCACATCCAGAGAGAGAATGATAGACTGGCTGTGGATCAAAGCAAACTATTTTCACTTTTTTAAATGTGGTTTTTTTGTTGTTTTTTCTTACTCATGTTTTTCCCTTTTTTCCTGATTCTTCTTTCCCAACATGAGTAATATAGAAATATGTTTAACATGATTGAATATATATAACCCATATCAATTTGCTTGTTGTCTGGGGGAGAGAAGAGGGGAGGGAGGGGGAGGAAGAAAAGTTTGGAACTCAAATTCTTACAAAAAAGAATGTTGAAAACCATCTTTACATGTAATTGGAAATAGATAAAATACTATTAATTTTTTTAAAAGACACAGAGTAAGTTAATGAGTCAGAATGAGTCCAGCATTTCTTACCCTACATCAGGCTTCCCCCAATCCAGGAGACCCCAAGGAAGTACAGGTCAAGGCTTTTCCTTCTAGTACTTCAGAATCTTCAAAAACTAGTCCTGGGCCCTGCCCTCGGGGGAGTTCCCAGTCTTGTGGAGAGAGAAAAAGGGCAAGAAGTTTATAATTTCTCTCCTCCCCCCTCCCAGACAGGACTCTCATGCAAGGTATATAGAAAACATAATACCCAGTTAACAATGAGCCTGCCTGAGTATGGAATTGGAAACTGGAGTTTTCCTTTGGGGTATATGAGCCTCAGCTGGACTTTGGATCCCCTGAAGATCTCAGTGGTAGTTTCAAATATTTCCCCAAATAGATTTTCTCGGGCACTGTTCCCTTGGCTATCCCAAGGGGCCTGGAGGAATGGAAGCCACATGTGCTCTTGCCCTTAAACCTAAATCCTGCAGATTTCTTGAAAATGAAACATGCCTTTTGCAGACTTTGGGCTCAACATCTCAGAGCCCTGCTTTAAGGTGGGGTCTGTCCCTGGACACCAAAATAAATAGAAGGCATCAGCTAGAATGGATCATCTCTACATCTCTCCCTAATCTGAGATTCTGTGACTCTTCCTATGGGATCCCAAGTTTCATTTTTCCCCCGAAATGGGATTCCCTTGAGGTCTTATCATTCTCAGTCTCCCTATCCTGCTCCTCATCAATGGTAGGGCCAGGTTAGGGGGATATGGTGAGCACTGCAGCTATGATGTAATAGCAGAAGTGCTGGATTTGAAGAAGACCTTGATTCAAATCTCAGCTTTGGCTATGAGACTTTGATCAAGACACTAAAACTTGTCTTGGATTTAATTTCCTCTTCTGTGAAATGTAGAATAGGAATCTTTAGTGAGCCAGGCAATGAATTGTTTGGCATTTGAGAACCAGCCTGAGTGATGAGCAAAAAAACTTAACACCAGAGGGCTAAGTTTTTTTACTCACAGGGAAGGGGAAAGGGGGTTTTTGTTGTGGTCATTCTGTTTTTATTTTTTGGCAGTGATGATGGTCGTGATGTTCACTCAGGTCTGATTCTTCGTGATCCCACTTGGGGTTTTTTGGCAAAGAGACTGGAGAGGTTTGCCATTTCCTTCTCCAGCTCCTTTTACAGATGAAGAAACTGAGGCAAAAAGGGTTAAATGATTTGCCCCTAAGAGTCACACAGCTACTAAGACTTATTTATTTGATTTATAATATATAAATATATAATAGTAAATCAGATTTATTTGAACTCTATCCACTGTGCAACTACACTGGTATTCTGAAGCTACAGCAATTCACGAAGAACTTTTATTAGATTCAAAGGGGCTAAGATTCTACTGGAGGAAGAAGTGGAGAGGGAAGGGAGGGACACATGCAGCAGAGGAAATCCTGGATGCTTTAAGCATTGAGTAATAATAGCTGACATTTAAATAGCTCTTTGTGGTCCAAAAATATTTTACATATATGAGCTCACTTATTTGAAGTGCTTAAGAATCACATCTACCCAGTGTGGTTGGTCATTGATTTTTAGCCTTTGGTATTTTGGAAGTCATGCTAAATTATATATTATGTACTAGAGGCAGCCTGGTAGATTGGACCACACTGTGAGTTGGAAGTCAGGAATTCAAATCCCTTCTTTAATACTAGCTGCAGTAATCTAGTGTGCTTCAAAGCTGCTAAATCAGAGAGAGATGAGCCCATCTACAACTCTCCTTTGGCAGAAAGAGTCCACTCATTGATAGCTCCTCCACAATGACAAAAATCAATGTTTTTGGGGGCTTTGTGTAATAATTGCCTAGGTCATACATACTGGGTAAAACTGGGTAATACATACATATATGTGGACATATACACATGAGGATGGATATGCACACACCGGGTGTGCTGGAACTAATTTGAACAAGCTCACAAGAAGCAATTGTTCAATTTTCATCTTATTTATACATCAGAAATCAGCAAGTTCTACAAATGAAGGTTTGATTTATTGCTCTGTTGATTTGTCTAGACTCAAGAGAAAATGTTGATATTACAAATTAAACTTAAAAGTATATCACATGTGCATTTCTTTTTGGAGAGCTGGTTGTTAAACATTTACTAGTATATACATATACATAGATATGTGGGTATGGGTTGGCCGTGCATATATGTTATAGAGATAGAGCAGTTAGGTGGAACCATCGTGCATAGAGTGCTGGATCTGGACCAGGCAGCCTCAAATCCAGCTTTAGACATTCACTAGCTGTGTGATCCTGGGCAAATCATTTAACTCAGTTTACCTCAGTTTCCTCATCTGTAAAAGGAGCTGGAAAAAGAAATGGCCAACCCTCCAGTGTCTTTTCCAAGAAAACCTCAAATAGGGTCAATGAAGAATTGGACACAACTAATTGACTAAATAACAACTGTAACAAATATGATATAGCTGCAAACATAACACATATGTACATGTGTAAGTATCACTTGTCTGCCATTTTCCTTATATACTCATTGTATACTGAAGTCCGAGCCCTGAATCAGGTCTGTGGTTCTGCTACTGATCATGTACATCATTCCTCTGCTCAGGAAGCTTCAGTGGCTCCCTACTGCTTTTAAAATAAAATCCAAATTCCTCTGTTTAGTCTTCAGTCTTGCTCAGTCTCTATCAAGTCCATCCTTCCAAGTTGGTTCTACATTGCTCTGCCTCATAATACTGACAAACAAACTTGATTGCTGCTCCCCATATGCTTATCTTTTCAATCCAGGTTCCCCAGGCCTGGAACATAGTCCTACCTCCCTTCAACCTCTAAGAATTTTTGGCTCACTTCAACTGCCACTTCCCACAAAAGAATTTTCCTAATTCCCCCAGTTCTTAGTAATACTGCTCCATCAATTTATATTTATTTATTATTATTACTTATGGCATTTTATTATTTTGTACATTTATTTAACCCTGACTATCTTCCCATAAAATGTAAGCTCCTTAAGGGTAGGACCTGACCCACTTTTGTATGTTTCCCCATACTAGGTTTAGTGCCTGATTAATAATCTACACTGACAGATGGTTGCTGACTGATTTGTAACCTTATGGCTGGGGTCTCAGGTTCCTCATTTAGTGGGGACCTGATATCCACACTAATGCACATCAGCCTCTCTGGTTGTCTGGTCTATATTTAAAAGTTGGAGAGAATAAGTCAGACACTATAAAAATCAAAACATCCTTATAAGGTTCAAAAGATCCAGAGAATACAAAGCCAAGTGTAAGCCATAAAGCATTATGCTGATGTGAATAATACATCTCTTTAAGACATCAATTGGTCAGCCATCTCATCAGTGTATACACACACACACACACACACACACACATACACAAACAGTGCAGATCACAATTCATCAGTGGCTTCTCCTTCTGGGTAACTCTTGTCTAGGACCTCTCTTAAGCCCTCCAAGAGTATTTGCTAATGCACTACAGGTTGCCCTCTAAAACTTGGAACATCTGTGAAGACCACGGCCACACTCAGGTCATCCATCTATTTCCCTTTATAAAATAGATATAGGAAATAAGTATAGGGAATTGCCAAGATATTCTTATCTGACTAGCCCCCTTCCTTTTCCAATTTTACATTTCCTAGATGATATCTCTTTAATTTCTTCTTATACATAAGTCATCATTGGCTACAGCCTACAACCTATTGGTGCACACCACATACATAATTTCCATTTCCCTCAAGTCACCCCAAGTTTGATTCTTTCAGTGATCATGAATCACAGACATTTTGCAACAGCAAGATAATTTTTGGAGGACCAGATATATGATTTCATCAGTACAGGGAATTATCAGGAATCAAATCCTTCTATCTATGAAGGGTCAGTACTTTATCTGCAACTAATGAGTTTGGGGTAAGTTGTCTACAATACTGAAAAGTTAAGTGACTCACCCAGTCATGTCAGAGACATTTAGACAATATTCGGATTAAAAAAGATTGATTTTTGTGTTTTGGAATTACTTCAAGTGCTAAGTGCCAAGAAATTCTCCAAATGACATACAGAAAACTTTCTTCTTACTATTCAATTCTTGGTCACTTTTATACAGATACACATGCATATACATACACACATGGCTGCATATGGACATATGCACATGTGTTTATATGCGTATGTATATGTGTATGTGATTATAAATTGTATAGACTATATATACATATATACTATGTAATAGATCATATTTGTGTCATTTAGATTTTATATATTAGATATTTAGATATATTTCTATATTATTTATGTATTTGTTAGATATTAGATATGTATTCTATATTAGATATATATTATAAAATGTATAACATTTTGTGTCTATATGCATAGACACAATATAGAACACTTTGTGTATATATAATGAACAATGGTAGAGATATATGGTACTCTTATACAATGTGCTGTTTTATAAAAATATATTATAATAATTCATTGCAATAATATACTGTCAATATCTATAATCATCTAGAGATAGATAAGATGGAGATATGTTCTATGATATTCTAATTCAGTGAGGGGACTGCCCATCCAACTTCATGGCACGTTCTAGACCAGGGCTGAGGAACATCTAGCCCATAGGCCATATAAGGCCCCTGAAATCATTTGGTCTGGTTTTGCCAAGGCAACTATAGGCGACAACAACCTCTCACATTTTCAGTTCTTTAAGGTGGTAATTTTGTATGGCCGGCAAATGATGTTATAAATATCCAAATGGTCCTTGGCAGAAAAAAGGTACCCCACCCCTGGTTTAGACAATGGGCATTCTTTATTCATTTATTTTTCCACCATCATTAGACCAATTTCCTACGAATGGTTGTAGATCTCACTGAGCAGGCCTTTCAGAATTGTGAGGCCATCAGTCCAAGGTCATATAAAAACAAGTCTTCCTGCACTATCTTACCATTTATAGAGAGCTTCTCTTCTCTGTGCAGAAAATCCCACAGAACAGTTAGGACACACTTTTAGGAAGGACAATCCCTGATTTATATCTCATTTGATATTAAATTGAAAGATCATTAATCAAGGTCATCTTCTTTGTTATTATATCTATTTATGGCTCTTGTGTAAGCTTAATTCACAAAGATGTAGCATTTCTTCTGGGACTATTTCCCCAATCTACACTGAAACTCATAATCTGGGGTCCCCAGAGAGGTGATCACATTTATTCTCAAGGTTCTACGGGTAATCTTAAGGGAAGTGGTACTAGTACTTAGTACTTGTATTAGTACTTAAGGAAAGAAGTATCTAGCATTATTGTCCATAGGTCTCAAAGTGTTCCCCATCAATAATTTGTCAGAGCCACTTAGTCTTTGGGAAAGTATTTGTGGAGAATGTATAGTGCATATGGTACAAAGTATCCCTCCCTCACAGAAACCTGGAACATTCTCTCCCACCTGATACACAGTTTCCATGGAGAAGTGGGCTCTGAGAATACAGTGTTATACTTTTGTGGAGGATTTGTGTAGGAACTTTTAGACTAGGAGTCCTTTTTTCCCTTTGTGATATTCTCCTGAAGTTCCCCTTAGATGATTCTCTGCTAGGCTGGACACTCAGGTCCCTAGGAACCAAGTTATTCTTGAGTCATTGCTGGCACTTCTCCAGAAGTCACACACTCTGAAGCTGCCACTTCATGCATCTGTCTGCAGCCAATTACACAGCCCATCAACCAAGTGTTGTGCTAGTGGACTTTACTACCTATTCTTGTGGATATTGTGCATCTTCCTTTCTTCACTGGCCCATGTTGATAAGGCTATCTGGTAGGATTTACAAGTCTCCCAAAGTCAAATGATCACCTAGACACTTACATCTCAGGACAGTCATTCTCCAGTGATCAGGAGCAATGGAGCACAAAAAAACAAAAGTGACTTTGGACTGGGCCATAGCCTGGTGGCAAGGAAGCAGCTGTCCTTCTCCTACCTTGTTCTTGGGGAAACATCTCAAAATATCCCTCAGCTTTAAAGCCACAAGACTGAGAAAGAGATGGGCAGGTCACCCTTCCTGTAGGGATATTGGGTTCCAGAACAGCAACTCCCATGTCATTAGTTTTCCCCCTCTGCAGCCAACTGGAAGACTTCACCATCACATACACAGCACAACCCCCTCAGTTACTCATGGATAGAAATGGACTCCCTCAATTTTTCACACAGTCTCTTGATCTAGAACCAAGTAGAAGACTCTTCACATGCTTGAAAGAAAATTATTCATTTGAACTGTGCACATGTGCCTGAGAAGGATGAGCCTTCAAAAGTACATAGCTGTGTTCTGACAGCTATTTTTGCTATTTTAATTCTACTACAGATGGGAAACAGACTCACCTTGCTGAAGGAGAGGTGCAATTTTATCTATCGACTCAAACAATGCTTTTTAAATGATAATAACATACAAGCAAAAAAATAGGGATCACATAATTCCTCCATAATTTCAGTCAGTTGTGTGACTGTGAACATGTGGTCTGCTGCAGAAAATTGTTTAGGGGAAGCCTCCCAGTTCTCTCTTTGTATTTTCATGGAGGAGATGCTGGATACATATGTGAATCATTTACATCAAGATTTTGCAAAGATGAGAAAGAAGGCATATGGGTCAGTACTTGCTGAGGTCATCTAGGTTCCTTTTTTTTTTTTAATAAGAATCCTGTGTTAGTCAAAAAAAGGATAAAACAGCTAACCAGTATTTTAGGCCATGTCTGAATTTAAGTTTTCATGACTCCAGACCCAAGTTGTAACCACTGCACCACAGTTACCTCTGAACACTGAAGTTTTGATTTTCAAGATAGCTAAAAAAAAACAAAAGATACCAAATGATTGGAATCGGTGGGGATGGGAATAACATGTGGCACCTCTGCCTTTATTTTTGGAGTATTTATGATTTATAGACCAGACTTTTTGGCCTCTTTCATTTCTTAATCTCAAAACATATTTTTCAACATATTTTTCACCATCCTCCTCATGTTCATATTAAAGTTCTTAAGGTTTGAAGAATTCATTGACTTAGGCTGGAGGATTGTTTTAAGTTTTTCATTGAATTTCCTTATTTCATCTTCCTCAAAGATGTCAACACATAAGCATTAATGGTCTTTGTGGTAGTCTTCTGGCCTATGCTCTTTTTGAGTCTTGGAAGCCAAGATAACCAAATTTCTTATGAAATGCTCTCCTAATAAGTAATTGAGGAAACTAATTTCCCCGATGTCTCTACTTGCCTTACCTCAAGTGGAACCTGTGAGCCATCTTTCCATTAAGTCATAATTTCTCTCCTGGTTTCATTTACATAGAGAATGTCAAGATGAATGTGATTCAATTCTTCCAGAAGTACATTGGCCTACTGATTGTTGGAAAAATTTTCTTGTGTATAATTGTATAATTTAGGATTTACACTTGGTCTAAAGACCATCATCTTCAAAGCCTCTGGCTTTTTTGTGGCTACTTGGCCACCATCACTGTAGAAGCAAAAAAAAAGACTACACAAGACTCAGAGCTATATTTGTATTCCTTTCTTTTTTTTCCAAGGGTTACTTGAAAACATTCAATAACTTTTGGTCATCCTACCATAGATCTTGAATGAACCTCTCTACATTTCCCAGCATTGGTTCCCAGACAACAGGCCCCACTTGAACCCTTCTCAATACAGCAGAACTTGCCAAAGCTTGTGCTTCTTGAGCATGGCTTTCAAAGAACCCAGGTCACCTACATGCCAGGATGAGCCATCAAATGAAATGGGCTTTTGTGGAGATGTGAGCTATTATTATTCTTATTAGATGGAGTCTACCTAAATGATTTTAATAGCTGACATTTATGTGATGCTTTGGGGGTTTATCAAGCATGTTACTTATATCCATTATCTCATTCACTCCTCACAACAACTATATGAGGGAAGTAGGGCAAGTGCCATCTTTATCATCATCATACTTACCCTTATCAGGGATAAAAAACCAGAATTCAGAGAAGTCCAAGATCACACAACCAGTAGAATCCAAGATAGAGCTAAGATTCAAATCCAGTTCTCCAACTAAAAGAACAATTTCCTATCTACTATGTCATGATGCTCTCTCCATCACTAAGAGGTATCAGTTATAAAACTTGTTAAGAAACAGGGAGTATCTTCTTCCCCTTCTTTGCACAGGTGGGGGATTATGGGAACACAACATTGCAGATTCACTTAATGTATTTGGTTAGTTTTGCTGAACTAATTTTTTTCTCTTTTTTTATTCTTTGTTATGAAGAATGACTGGGGAGTAGAGAGGAAGAAATATTAAATTTTTATTTGGAAATAAGAAACTTTCAGGAAATTTTAAGGAAAAACTGATAATTCCATCATCCACTATTAGATTAGTCTAACCGTCTTTCCACTTCTAAATTCTACTACAGATGGGTAAATGCCTGACTTTTCTTCCTTATCAGGCTCAGAGAGTAGGGACTAGAAGCTGGGGAGTTGGTAGAAGAAGGAAATACAGTCCCATATCAGAGCTATCTACATGAGGGTCATATTCCCAAAATGAATTAGAGGTCAAATCCATGAGGAATGGGAGGAGTAAGATACAAAAAGAAGATTAAATCAAATTACTTTCTGTATTTTTTATATTTAGAATTTTTGAGAAGTTGAGATCTTTGGTATTAACACTCATTTAGTAATAATAACCAATGTTTTCATAATGCCTGAAGGATTGCCAGAATTATTTTAAAAGGCAACTCTTTAAGAGCAGCTAGATGATGCCTTGCCAAAAAGGAAGGAAAGAAAGAAGAAAGGAAGGAACTAAGGAAGGAAAAGAGGTAAAGAAGGAAGAAAGAAAGAAAAGGAAGGAAGGAAGGAAGGAAGGAAGGAAGGAAGGAAGGAAGGAAGAAAAAGAGAGAGAGAGAAGGAAGAAAGGGAGGGAGGGAGGGAGGGAGGAAGGAAGGAAGGAAGGAAAGAAGGGAGAGAAAGAGAGAGAGAAAAGAAAAAAAAGAAACTCTTTAAGAGCCCTGTAAGAGTCTTAATCTTCCCTCTTTACAGATAGAGAAACAGACCCCAAAAGATTAGTTGAGTAGAATGGAAAAGACCACTAGAAGTCAGAAGACAGATTTCTATACCGGTTTGGTTGCTTACTAACTAGGGGCAATGCATAGTATTCCGGAGCCTTTCCAATCCACTATTAAAATGATGGCAGTAGATTAGGTGACCTCAAAAGGTCCTTTCCAACTCTAACTCCTATGCCTTTCCCAGGATCACATAGCTAATAAAATCTCTGAGCCAGGCTAGAACTTAAGGCTTGTTGAACTTCCCACCCCACCATCTTGCCCTCTCTCTGAGTTACTAACAAGCTGTGAGAGCGTCACCCAATCATCCACTCTGGCTCCAAACTGACCTGCTGGGGTTTTGACCACCAGTGCCAGACACTGCTTTTAGAATTTTTCATAAGCTTAAAATTCCTCAGGAATCGTTAGGAAGTCATTCTAATCCAATTTTACAACTTGACTTCTGGATTAAGACAAGGTCATAGAGAGGACTATGTCCTTGTCTTTCCCTTGGGCCAGGAAGGCAGCTTCTCTATGACAAGGTCCAGATAGAGTCAAGTTCTTAAAGGGGTACCAGGAGCCAGGAAAGGATCAGGGACAGAGGTCTACAGGAGAAAAACAAACATAAGATGATAGGACTTGGAGAGAAGTTTGAGATCAGCTCATCTAAAGCTTCCTCTTACTTTTCTCTGATTTTACAGAAGGGAAAACTGAGGTGCAGAGAGATTCATAGAATGAAGGAAATAGAAAGGACTCTGAAATCATGTTGTTTCATCTGTATAATTTATAGAAAAAAGGAAAATTGGGCCCAGAACAGGGAAGATACTTGTCCAAGGTCACACCCTATGAACAAATATTAAATATTTTATAGGACCACCTGACCTGGCTTCCAGCCACTTTGGGGGATTTTATGTAGCTATTTATTGCATTCCGATAGGGTGGAGTGTGCCCATTCATCAGATATCAGAATAAAGGCACAGAAAAGTAAAGTATTTGCTAAAGGTCACACAGCAAGTCTGTACCAGTAAAGGCAGCAACTAAGGCAGCTTTCTCACAGCCCACAGTCTGTGGCCTCCAGGGCCGGTCTCCTGAGCAGACATGTGCTCACCTCTCCCCAGAGCTTGTGGGACTGGGAATAAATGGGGCTTTGGAAACCTGCTAGGCAGCTCTCAGAAAAGAATCCTGTTTATCAGCCCAGCTAAAGGAGCATTTCTAATACCTGACCATCCAGCAGAGTGGGCTGTTTTAGAAAAATGGGTTCTTTGGCACTCAAAAAGCTCAAATGGAGACTGGAGAATAATAATAAGATCATTTTCTATCACTCTTTAAGCTTTACAAAGTGTTTTCTTTGAACCTACTTTTCAAAGAAGTATTACAGATATTTTATCCCCACTTTACAGAAAAGGAGACCAAGACTCAGAAATTAAGTGACTTGATGATGGAGACACTCATAGGATTTTAGATCTGGCAGAGATCACTTAGTCCAATTCACAGATGAGGAAACTGAGACCCAGAGAGGGGACAGATCTTATTCAAGGTAACCCAGCAAGCAAGCATCAAAGCCAAAATTCAAACCCATCTCCTATCTCCCTGCTGAATGCTGTTTCCAGTTCATGACCCTAAGTGGCTCTTTGGAGAAAAGATGCCTGCTCATGTTCTGCTGAGCTAGAGATTTCTGTGGCCAAGTCCAGCTAGCACATCTTTTACCTGAGGCAAAAACAGTTTGGTGGGAAGAGATCCAACCAAGAGACAGTCCTATGGGAGAGGGAGGAGGGGACAAGATTTGCAAATTATTATTGTTGTTTTTGCTTCCATTATTATTAAAAGCATAAAGTGTGCCTTATTGTGTAATATCTTCATCATCATCATTGTTATTTATTATTATTATTATTGAAAGTGGTGCAAAAGACAGTTCACAACAGGTATAGTTATACTGGGAGAGAGAACAGCCTATTCTCCCCATCATCAACATCCCCCTTCAGCGTCCTGTAGGGCTGGAAAACAGTGCCTGAGTGACTGCATCCTGGAGGCCAGGTGAGAGAGTGGGCTCATACTGTTCCAGTCCAGTGAAGGACAAGTAGGCAAAAGAGTTCAAATGGAGACTGGAGAATAATAATAAGATAATTTTCTATCACTCTTTAAGCTTTACAAAGTGCTTCCTTTGAAACCTACTTTTCAAAGACGTATTATAGATATTTTATCCCCACTTTACAGAAAAGGAGACCAAGACTCAGAAATTAAGTGAGAATTTTTCAGACTCTATTTTAAATGCCAAGAAGATATATTCAACTGAATGTAAATCAACACATGCAATGTTCACTTTTTTTCTTTTTTCTTGTTATTTTCTCTCTCATAGTTTTTCCCTTTTGTTCTGATTTTTCTCTCCCAACAAGATTCGCTAATTTAAAAAATTAATGTACATATATAACCAGAAAAAAAATAAAAAGGGCAAAAAAGAAGGGATACTCAAGCATGCATTTGTGCTCACACACACACACACACACACACACACACATACACACACACACACCCTAATGCCAGCACCCTGGAAGGAAGTTCCAATAGATTTGTCCTTGGACATCCCTCTCAATTAAAATGCAAAAATTCTAATCATGCCAATAGTAAGTGTGGATCCTTCTATACAATGAATTCCATCGTGGTAGGGACTATCTATGTCTTATCATCCCTGATTTTTCACCATCCTCAACAACCCCTGCCTAGAGAGCTCGATAAGGTACCTTATTGGTACATGTTTCTCCCTGCTAGACAGTGGGTCTTATGAATTTTGCATCTCCCCATCCCCCAAAAAATGAGCTCAGTGTCCAGTGAGCACATCATCAAAGTCTGTTGCCTGGGATATACAGTAGGAAGTATGGTAGAGTAGATAGAGAACCAGCCTTGAAGTCAAAATCTCACCACTCACACATATTCTGGCTTCATATGGGGCAAATCTCTTAACCTCTAAGTGCCTCCAAAAGACTCCTTAGGACTAAAAGTTACACATCAAATGCTATTCTGTATTGCTGAAGGGAATTTCCTCACTGAGAGTCCCCTCTCTATCAGTAAAATCCTACGTCTAGAGGCAGATAGGTGCTGATCTTGGTATCAGACAGAGTTAAGTTTGAATACTTCCATAGGCACTTACCAGCTGTGTGACCCTGGACTAGCCACAATCTCCAAATGCCTCAGTTTCCACATCTGCAAAATGGGAGGTAATAATGCCACCTAGTTTTCAAGGCTGTTATGAGAATCAAAGAAGATGTTTGCAAACATTAAAGGGTTTAATAAATTGTGGCTATTATAATTATTAATAATTAATAATAATAATAATAAACCACAGGTCTTTTTTTAAATGCTCAGAAAACATTAGTTGAAGAAATTGAATTGAATTAAAGTTTTATCCCCAATTCTTCCTCTTCCCAAACACCATCACAGACACATTTGATGGCCTAATACATCCCCTTTTTTCCAGGCTCAGCACCTTTGCTCACCCCATTTCGTGGGTCTAGAATTCCCTCCCTTCCCTTCTCCCCCTTTGCCTGGGGATGACTACTCATCTCCCAAAGCTCAGCTGAGGCACCAACTCAAAACTAGAGAACTCAAATCAGGAAGGGGCTTTAGAAATCTCCGTCAATATTTCATTTTTACTAATGATAGAACTAATGGCAGAGAAGGGAAGGGTTCCGGATCATATAAGCAATAACCCACATCTCAATTCCAAATCCACCAGGCCAACTCCTCCAGGAAGCCTTCCTGGGTTCCTGCCCTCTCCCCTTTCCCCCAAACCTCAGCAGGAAATGCTATGTCCCCTCCCCAACCCCACTGCAAGCAGCTAGAGCCTTTTATTTATCTAGCTTCTCTTGTCCTTGTTTGCAGGATCCTGATGGACTTGACTGATTAATCCTGATGAGATCATTCTCTCAATCGTGACCTTGGTTTAAAGATAGGCCCAAAGAGTGCCCGGAGCTGCTTCCTGACCATTGTGCAGGACTCTCCGCCCTTGGCGCAGATGCCTGGCATCCTTCCTCACCCCACCAGCGCCACAGGGTTCCTGATCTGGAAAAGACAGATTGCTTCCTGCTACCCGGTTCCTGTTTTTCTGAGAGGCCACAGGACTGTGCTCAGCCCGAGCTGGGTGAGATGGGGCCAGGCTGGCTGGGGAGGGCTGGGACTGCATCTCCTGAGGCCTCGGACACACAGTCAGGGTGTCCTCAGGAGACCCCAGGCTCTCCCTGGGAAACAGTGCCCCCAAAGCCTTGAGCATGGCCTTTGGCTTCCCAGAGAGGGCCTGCCAAAGAAAAGCAGCTCTGCCCACTGGAAAGGAGCCCAAAACAAGCAGCCAGATTTCCTGGGTTCTGGTCCTGTAATCCCATCACTCAATGGCTCGGGGATTTTGGTTGAGCTTATTCCCCACTAGGATTTCCCTGACCTGTAATATGAGACAGTTGGACTAGAATGATATCTAAGGAAGCTTCCACCCCTAAAATTCTATGTTCTAAGGTCTCATGAACCTCTGATTTTCTTTGGTCCATGTTCTAAGGTTCCTTTTATCTCCAATATTCTAGGTTCAAGGTTCTGAGGACTTTCTCACTTCTGATATTCTATGGTCTATATTCTAAGGCCCCTTCCAGCTATAACATTTTATATTCTAAGTTCCTTTCTATTCTATTCTATTCTAAATTCCTTTCAGTTATAACATTTTATGTTCTAAGGTTCTTTCCAGCTATAACATTTTATATTATAAGGCTCCTTTCAGGTATAACATTTTATGTTCTAAAGCCCCTTCCAGTTATAACATTTTATGTTCTAAGGCCCCTTCTAGCTATAATATTGTTATTCTAAATTTCCTTCCAGCTATAATATTTTATATTCTAAGGCCCCTTCCAGCTATAACATTTTATATTCTAAGTTTCCTTCCAGCTATAATATTTTATATTCTAAGGTTCCTTTCAGTTATATCATTTTATGTTCTAAGGTTCCTTACAGCTATAACATTTTATGTTCTAAAGCTCCTTCCAGTTATAACATTTTATGTTCTAAGGTTGCTTCCAGCAATAACATTTTACATTCCAAGGTTCCTTCCAGCTATAATATTTATGTTCTAAGACCCCTTCAAACTATAACATTTTATGCTCTAAGGCTCCTTCCAGCTATAACTTCTTATCTTCTAAGGTTCCTTCCTATAGTATAGGTTCCAAGGTTTCTTTCACCTCTGATATTTTAACATTCCTTTCAGTTCTGACATTCAGTGATCTAAAGTTCCTTTCAGCTCCAACAGTCTAGGTACTAGGTTCCAAGGTCTCGCCTCTAAGATTCTATGGTCTATGTTCTATGGTCCCTTCTAGTTCTAGCATTGTAGCTTCTAAGGTCTCATGCACTTCTGAGTTTCTATGGTCCGTATTATAAGGGGTTCCTTTTGGCTCTAATATTGTAGGTTCAAGGTTCCAAGGTCCCTTCCATCTCTGATATTCTATGACCTATGTTTGAAGGTTCCTTCTAGTTCTAACATTTTGTGTTCTAAGGTCCCTTCCAACTCTGGCACTCTATGTTCAAGGTTCCTTTCAACTCCAAGAGGTTCTATGTTGCAAAGTCTCTCTCACCTCTGATATTCTATGACCTTTGCACTAAAGTGCTTCCAGCTCCAATAGTTTCTAGCTTCCAAAGTCTCTTCCACTTCTGAGATTCTATGGTCTCTGTTCTGAGGTCTCTTCCAGCTCTAGCATTCTAAGCTCTAGGTTCCAAAGTCTCTCTTACTTCTAAGCTTCTATGGTTTATATTCTAAAGTCCCCAGTTCTAGCATTTTATGTGTTAAAATTTCTTCTAGATCCAATAGGTTCTAGGTTCCAAGGTCTCTTCCATCTTTGATATTTTATGTTTTAAGGTCTCTCCCAGTTTCAATATTTTATATTCTTGGTCCTTCTTAGCTTAAAATTCTATCATCCTTCATTGCAGTCCAGTTTCCTCATCTGTAAAAGCAAGGGATGGGACTATATATCTGGTGATAATTTCCTTTTCTATTCCATCTGTGAAGGACCAATTCAGCAGGCATTCATTAAACACCTACTGATCTTTGAACTGAAGTAGACACCATGTTTGAATAATGCTCCCAGTATTCATATTTAATAGAAGATAAGGTTGTTACTGTTGAGTCATTTCAGTCATGTCCAGTTCTTCATGACCCCATTTGGGGTTTTCTTGACAGAGATAGTTTGCCCTTTCCTTCTCCAGATCTTTTTACAGATGAGGAAACTGAGGCAAACAAAGTTAGGTGGCTTACCCAGGATCACAAAGCTAATAAGTGTCTGAAGCCAGATTTGAACTCAGGATGATGAATCCCTCTGACTCTTTGGCACTCTATCCTCTGCATCTCCTCCCTGCCCAATAACAGCAATGGCTAGCCTTTCTATAATGGTTTAAAGTTCACAAAGCATTTTACATATAAACACTGACTTGAGCCGAAACTTGTGAATGATCTCATAGATATTATTTCCCTAATTTAAAGACAAGGAAACTCAGCCTCAGAGAGTATGGCTTATAAATGGCCACATAACTAGTCAATGCCAGAGGCAAGATTTGAAACCTTGTCCTCCTGACTCCAAGTACAGGATTCTACTCCCCATGTCAGATGTGTTGAAAGAGGAGGTGTATGTGTACAAATTCAATTTTATTGACTTGTAGAATGCATAGAGGGAATAAGATTGAATAAGTACAGAGGTTCCAGATTGTGGAAGGCCTTGAAACTAGGCTAAACCAAGACCCCTAAGGTACTAGAAGTCATTCTAATTGGGCCAAGGGCAATGGGCACTGAGTCTTACCTTCTAAACTGAACAAGAATAGCCAGAAGCAGGTATTTAGATACCAGACAAGAGGCTTGCCCCAAAGGCAACCAAGCAACTCTCTACCAGAAGAACAGGGTATATGGGTATTCAGAAGGACTGGCACCTTAACTAGTGCCTAGCCCTTTTCTGGGCTGTTCATCTACCTTTGGTGTCTGCCTGGCAGCCAAATCTCACCTGTAGCTCCAAAAAGTTAATGTGCAGCAATCACAACCAGATAAACCATTTCAGCAGATGGACTAAACCAAGTTGAAGGTAACCTGGGTAAGTTAGGGAGATGTTTACTTCAAAGTGAAGACTTCCCCCATAGTATAGATTGATGAGAACAGTTTGTTCCAATAGCCATTGGGGCAGCTGAAGCAGGAGCCATGAAACGCTTAGAGTTTGGTCAGACAGCAAAAATAACAAGGTCATCCATTGCATCCCAGGTCATCACCAGTCATCTTGACTTTTGTCCTGCCATTGAATTTCAATGATTCTGGAAGAGAGAATGAGGCTGCTGACTTTGCACAGCTCTACTTCACTTAAATCCCATTCACCCATGAATCAAGACATCACTCCATGTTATCATTGGTCCTCTTTGAAAATGAAGGACAAACAATAACCAGGAAAACAGGTACAAGTTTCAAAGTTTTGAAGCTGAGGCTATAGTAGCTCCTCCCAAGAGTAGAAAAGATCTGAAAGTCCCTTCCCTTAAAAGTTTCTCTCTTGGCTCATGAGCACGAGTCAATTTATATCCCAGGTGGCACTAGTAAGACTATTGTAAGATTTAGAACCAGAAGAGATATTGTAATCATATCCCCTCATTTTGAAGTTAAAAAAAATGGAGAACAAGAGATTTAGAATTTTATATTTAAGATAACAGACTCAGATTTATAAGTCACCCATTATTCAGAGGATAAAACTAAGATCTCACAAGATTAAGTCACTTACCCTTGATCACACAGGCAGCAAATACCAGATCTGAAATTTCTACAGAAAGAAAATATTCAAGTAAAGGTTGTTGAATATTTACTTGTTTTGGGTCAAAAGTCAGGCCTAGACTTATATTTCTCATGCTGTAGCATTCTTCAACATCTTCTGGAGAATCATAGGATCCAGAACTAGAATAGACCTTGGAGATTATCTAGCCCAGCATCCTCATGGAAATGGAGTCATTCTCAGCTTAAAAGACCTCAAGGGAGTGGAGGTTCACTCCAATCATAAAAAGGCATTTATACAGATCCAAAATCTGTCTTCTTATAAATTCTGCTTCATCCTCTGGGACCAAGCACAGCAAGTCTGATCTCCTTTACCCTAAGAAAACCCTTATAGTATTCAAAGTCTTCTCTTTTTTTAAATCAAATATAGTCAATTTCTTCAACTTATCTTTATATAGAACAGCATCCAATCTCCTTTCCAAACTGTTTGACTTTCTCTTAATCAGAATTCTCACCTTGGGGTTCATGGACTTTTTAAAAAAAAAAAACATTTTGATCACTCTATTTCAACATGGCAACTAGGTGGTACAATGGATAGAGCATCAGCTCTAGAATCAGGAGGACCTGAGTGCAAATCTGGCCTTAGATACTTAACACTCACTAGCTGTGAGATCTTGGACAAGGCACTTAACCTCAATTGCCTCACCAAAAAGAAAAAGAAGAAAACAAGAAGAAAAAGAAGAAGAAAACAAGAAGAAGAAGAAGAAGAAGAAGAAGAAGAAGAAGAAGAAGAAGAAGAAGAAGAAGAAGAAGAAGAAGAAGAAGAAGAAAACAAGAAGAAAAAGAAAAAGAAGAAGAAGAAAGACTTTAAGGACAATAATAATAAGGCATCACCTCCTTTACCACGAATGAATATTCTGAACCCAAAGCCAAGTCTTAGTTTCGTAAATTTCATCTTGTGTTTGACTCAAATCCTGATTCCAGCATAGAGATCCAGATCCCAATTAGTCATTCGTCCCCACCTCCCCAAAGATCCCAAGAAAACATTCCTGAAGGAACAGGGAGAAATCAAGGAAGCCCTGGGCTTCTCCAACCAGGAAAGAGGGGATATCAAGGAGGAGGAGGAAAGGGGCCAGAAAAGAATGATGGAGAAAAGAAGAATCTTGCTAGAAACCTTTCTGTCACCATTCCTGCCTATGGTTTTGTGCCACAAAGGCTGTTCTTGGAGGCAGAAGACCTGGCTTCAATAACAGGTTTGCAAATTAATACTTCTATTGGTGCCTCAGTTTCCCTAATTATAAGATAGAGGTAATGCTTTGATTACTTGTCTCATGAGGTTGTTTTAAGGAAATTCCTTTGGAAATAATATTAAAGCACCTTAGAAATTGTCTGACTCTGTTAAACATATTTTCTAGTTGGTTTTATGGAATAACACCTCCAATCACCAGCATTGGGGGGAGATGCAATAAGTGACTCTGAGGCCCCAGTGAGGGGCTGGTTCAGAGGGAAGCTGGAAGGATGAGTCATTCTTCTTCATACCCTCATTTGGTTTTATTCTGAATCAAGGCCTTGTCCTTGGCAGAGGGACCCATGAGTTGGATATGACCTCATCTCCCCAATTTCCAGAAGTCTGTTTGGGGAATCCTGAAGCAGGGACAGATGAGCCCCACAATATGAAGCTTCTGGGGCCAAGAAAAGAAGTCAGTATGGACAGGAGTCAAGCTTGATGAGAGGCAGCTTCCCAGGCCTCCCAGAAGTGAACAAAGACCTATCACATCCCCTGAATCTCAACTGTCAGCATCAATTTGGCTAGAGGTTTCCCTGTTTGGGAGATGGGGTCTTGGGGGAAATGGGGAAGAATTACTAATTTACTTTATAAGTAATTGGGATCTGGACAGATGCTTTTCTACTTGATAGAATCAGGATTTGAGTCAAACAAGATGAAATTTAAGAGGTCAAGTCTTGCATTTGAGCTCAGAATATTCATTCAGAGCTAATGTCCATGGTGAAGGAGGAGATAGATCACATACATGGGAGGGGTGCTCCCATTTCTGGGCACATCGCTTTAGGAAGGACACTGATAAACCTGCAGGCATCCAGGGAGGATCTTCCTTATACTTTCTGTGTCACAGACTTTTCTGGTGACACTCATGGACTCTCTTTCAGATTGATGTTTCCAAATGAATAAAAGAAATTCTTAGAAATCAGTACTTATAACCTAATGAGGGGTGTGCTGATTTAACAATTAGCTATCCAAGAGGGGAGGAAAATGCACGCAATATATTTTAAATTTAACCTACATTTTAACATTTTCTCCATCATTTTCTTAGTCTAGACAATCAACGAAACAATAAATCAAGCTCTGATGTATATATATGTAGTGCCTGCCAATTTCTGAGGTGTAAATGCTCACGCAGAAAAATCTAACAATCAACTGTTGTGAATAGGTTGGCTCCAGAAGACTACTGCAAGTCATGTGAGTCAGTTTTAGTACCTGAGTCTCTTGAGGATGCAGGATATGGGGGAAGGGAGGAGGAAATCAGCATTTCAGGATCATACAATTTCAGAAAGTGACAGGATCTCCTAACAAAGTATAGAAAGTGAATACTGAAATGGGCACCAGAGTAAAGACTATTTATTGATGGAAGGGACCATAGAGACCTGATGATGCAACCCCTTACTCTTTCCAAGCAGGAAAGTGAGAGTTAAAGATGGCATGTGATTTATCCAAGGTGACACTGCTAACAAGTGGCAGAGGCAGAGATGCAAACCCAGGTTTTCTGATTCTAAGAGCAGCACTCCCCAGTTGTGGAATGAAAGGCTGGGTCCCTTATTAATAAGAGCCAGAATCTATCACTTTGAGGTAGAAGCCTCCCATCCCAATAAATATGCAATCACCTACCTCACGTCTGCCTGGGCCTGGCCCTGGATATTGCAATCAAGAGTTCTGAAGGGAATTCTTAGTCTGGGTGAGGGATCAAGATTCATACACATGCAAAATTATATAATAGTAATGATAAAGACATGGTAAAGGGGGGAAAAACACAATAGTGGTCTTGGAATAAGAAAATCCAGTTCAAATGTGGTATTGATTACTTGTGTGATGTTGGACAAGTTACTTAATCTTTCTAGGCCTCAGTTTCCCTGTCTGTAAAATGAAGGATTTGGAATAAATAGCTGGTTGCCAAGGTCCTTTCCAGTTCTAGAATTACAACCACATCCCTGTGATATAGGTGTCACAGTGACATCATTCAACAATCTTGGCCCCTCCTGTAAAGTAGGTGCCATGGTGACATCATACAATAATCCTAGCCCCACCCCTGTGTTGTAGGTGCCATGGTGATGTCATTCAACAATCCTGGCTCCACCCCTGTGCTATAGGTGCCATGGTGACATCATCCAACAATCCTGGCCCCACCCCTGTGTTGTAGGTGCCATGGTGACATCATCCAACAATCCTGGCCCCACCCCTGTGTTGTAGGTGCCATGGTGACATCATCCAAAAATCCTGGCCCCACCCCTATGATGGAGGTACCATAGTGACATCATTCATCACTTAACAGTGTTCCGTAGCAAAAAGAACATAGAAAGCCCAGTTCCTTGGGCTAGTACTATTTGGTCCAAGGCAAATCACAGCAACTTGGACACATCATAAAATGAAGAGATACGGTTGTAACAGGCAGGGCAAGTGCTAGACCACACATCCATGATTACACTCATCCTTTGTTTTTGTTCTTGTTTTTTGTTTGTTTATCTTTGGATGTGTCCTCCCTGAGGGCAGGAATCATTCTCCTTTTCCTCTTGCTTCTCCTAAGACACCATGACTAGGGTTTCTCTGCAAAGACTTTAATTTCTACTGTGTTCGAGTTCTGGCCAGAAATGCAATCACAGGATTCAGAGCCAGAAGGGAACTTTGAGTTCATCTGTTCCAATACGCACTTTTTACGGATCAGGAAATTGAGGCCCAGAGAGAAGGCAAGTGTCTTCACCCAGTTCACCCAGCTGGAAAGTGAGAGAGAAAGCTTTCAAAACCATTTTGAACTGACTACAAATCCATTCTTCTTTCCATCAATGCAAATGATGAATGCAAACGGTGGGATTATTCAAATTCAGATTGATTATTTCCACTGGACTGGAATCAGCTGCCATATTTTTATATAATTTTAACTTCAAATAGGGAGAAGTCAAGCTCTTGAGGGGATTCACTGATCCCACTAATGGACACCTGGCTGTTCTGGGACCCTACCTTGTAGGATCAATTTAAAGGCAGGAACATTCCCCTGTCTGGACCTCCATTCTCTCTAGTCAATGAGGGTATGGAACTTGGTGATCTTAAAGGCCTCAGCAGCTCAAACATTCATTATTCTATAATTCGATTCCTTCCTTCCTCCAGTATTTATTAAGCACCAACTAGAGGTGGTTCAATGGCCTGGAGGATAGAGCACTTGGCCTGAAGTCAGGAGACCTGAGTTCAAATATGGTCTCAAATATTTTCTAGCTGTGAAAGCCTGACCAAGTCACTTAGCCCCTATTTGTCTTAATACATTAAAGGAGGAAATTAAGTACTGGCTATATGTAATGGGGTGTGCTAAGCCACAGGGGAGACGCAGAAATAAATAGAACACTACTTGCAATGACTGATAACTAACTCAATTTAGCAAATCTATATAACAAGCATATTATGTGTAAGCCCCTAGGCTTGGCCTGGGACTGCAAAGATAAAAAGCAATAGGTCCCTGCCCTGAAGGAGTTCATGATCTAATAAAAAACTATTAGTGAGTAATTTAATTAATTAGTTTGCTTATTAGTTGGCCATTTGACTGAATCAGCTGACCCATGCCTTCAGAGCTACTGAATTGTTTTGTGGAATTGTAGCCTTTCTCCATGTAGGACTGAGAATTCTCAGAGGTCATCAAACCCAATTCTCATTTTATATAAAAGGAAACTAAGGGTTTCACTCAAGGTCACAGAACTAAGTCTCAAGCCCTCATGTCCAGACTCCAAATCCAGGATCCTTTCTACCAAGGATAAAGGCTGATCTCAGAGGAGACTAAGGTTTGTAGATGCAATAAGTCATTTTTTCTCATGGAATTCTCACAGTTCTTCTATGAGGGGATGATATCATTATCCCCATTTTATAAATGAGGAAACTGAGGCACCAAAAAGTTTAAGTGACTTGAGGAGGATCATCCAGTTTTGACCCCTAAGGTTTCATCACTAGACATATACTCAAAGAAAGTGATTTACAAACAGAAAAATTCAAATAAAGCATAATTTGTAGCCACTCTTTTCAGTGACAGCAAAGAACTTGGAAACAAAGTAGATGTTCATAGACTGAGGAGAGGAGAAGATGGTTAATTAAGCAAGCTGTGATATACAAATGCAATTGAATAGCCCTGTAAAATACAAAGAAACAATGGTCATGAGGAATACAGAAAAACCTAGGAATACTTACATGCAGAGAAGTAAGGAAAACCAGGAAAACAAGATACAGAGAGACTACCACCACAGAAACAGAAATAGCAAACAGGAACAAAATAATGGAAACTGAATGCTTCTAACTTAGAGCAAACAAGTTTGGTTCCAAAGAAGGGGATATGAGAAGACACCCCCTTCTGCTTCTTTGCAGAACGGGGCAGAATATACATGGAGAATAATGCATTTAATATCAAACTTTTTCAATATAATGCTATTAATGAACTTTTTTCAATTATTTAATATAAAAGATGGCGCTCTGGGAGAAGTAGGGGAATGGATACACTGACAAATGACTGAGGAAACAAAATTTCAATAGAAATTCATTTTTTAAATATACATAGAAATGATCAGAAGGAAGTTCAGAAAGTGACAGATAAACAGACAGTTTTATCACTGTCCCATTGAATTCAATATATATATATATTTCATTTTAACATGTATTATTATATAATACATAGCATAATTATATATTATATAAGTATATATTATTCTGTTACTTTAAATGTAAATATGTTATATATAAATATATCAATTTATTTTTATTTCAATATACATTTAAACTGCAATAAAAGAAGATTGTTTTTATGTACATTCTTTCATTTATATATATATAATATTGAAATGGCTTGTTGATGTCAAGTTTATAATAAAAGATGATCCAAGAAGATAGCAGAGAGAGAGAGAGAAGGAAGGAAGGAAGGAAGGAAGGAAGGAAGGAAGGAAGGAAGGAAGGGAGGGAGGGAGGGAGGGAGGGAGGAAGGGAGGGAGGGAGGGAGGATATTCCAAAGCTGCTTTTTAGACACTGATTTTCTAAAAACTGTGGCTGGCTTTGCTCTGTACTCTCCCAAATGAGCCCAGGCTTCCAGTGACTCTGAGCAAAGTAAAAGCAAGACCTACATTATCCCATTTGAGCCTCCTAACAACCCTGTGAAGTTAGTGCTCCAGATATTATTATTATCCCCATTATACAGTTGAGGAGATAAAAGGCTGAGATTAGATATAACATGCTCACAAGGTCACACAATCAGTACAAATAAGAGGCAAGAATTGCTCCCCAAGCCTCCTGACTCCAAGGAGAGTACTCTGTCCTCCATGCCAAGCTGCCTCTGGACAGTCACACAGCAAGCTGGGCAGAGCTGGAATTCAATTATAGCCCCTTTGGCTCCGAGGCCTGTGCTCTTTCAAAATACAAAGAATCTGGTTATTTAACTGGATGATTCAGGCACTGCCCAGAAAAGGAATAAACATTTCACATGGGAAGTTGAAACACATCCAACTAGCTCATTGCATGACATAATTATGGCTAGCATTTGTATAGCGTCTAAAGGTTTGCAAAGTGTTTTATATAAGTTAACTCTTTCGTTCCTCACAAAAGTCCTGGGAAGCAGTTGCTATTATTGTCATCCCCATTTTACAGCTAAGGAAATTGAGGAAAAGGTAAAGTGATTTGCCCATGATTGAAAAGCAAATCTCATTTGAACTCAGATCTCCCTGACTGCCTGCTCTGTGCACTATGGTACTACCTAGCTGCTTTAGTTTCTCACCTCTCCCATCTTGTATCTAGACTCAGCTTATGTTCTGGGACATAGAAGTTCCCTGGGCATTCATTGATAAGCTATTTATTGAGTGATAGCTCATGACGTGCAGGTTGTTACCTAGCCAGGAAGTGCTGGAACCCAGTTCAGACTCAGAATTTCTGGCTCCAAATCTAGCACAACTTCCATTGACATGTTACTTACTTGATATCTCTCTAATATCCTGGAGGTTTCCTCCTGCCCCAATCCAGGACTATTTGGCCTCTAAAGAGTGAAACTGGGCATTCATAATTCTGCCTGGTCAAGGTACTAGTAAATGCGCTTTCTTCCTAAACCCCACCCTTTCTCCTAGAATCCTTCCCACAGCCAGGGACAGAAAACAAGATCATTCCTATAAGTATTTATAAGTTCTATATAAGTTCACAAAGCACTTTCTTTACATTAATTCTGTGGTAATATAATGCAAGTATTATTTTTCCCATTTTTCAGATGAGGAAACTGAGATTCAGAAAGACCAAATAATTTGTCCATAGTCACCCAGCTCAGTGAAGGGACTAGGTGAGAACCCAGGTTTCCTAACTTCAAAGTCAGGACCCTGGAGAACCATGATGTCTCAACAATGGATGGGTTTTCATTCACTCAAGGAATCCTTTCTGGCCCACCTGTCCCCTGCTCCCTCTCTAAACCCTATCCCAAAGAAGCAGCTTTAAAAACAAACATTCCAATCTAAACCACATACACAGGGGCAATATTGTGCAAGCAAACAAAATCTTCAGAGCAATTCAGTAGAGAGGAGGAGAGAACAGGAGAGAGACAGAGACAGAAATAGAGACAGAGAAAGAGAGAAAAAGGAAAAGAGACAGAAAGAGAGAAGGGGAGACAAAGACAGAAACAGAGAGACAGAGAGATGAACTCAGAGACAGAGAGGGGCAGAGAGACAGAAAGAGAGAAGGAAAGAACAGGAGAGAGACAGAAACATAGACAGAAATAGAGTCAGAGAGACAGAGACAAAAACAGAGACAAAGACAGAGAAGGGGAAACAGAGAGAGAAAAGGAAAGAGAGACAGAGAGAGAGAGAAGGAGAGACAGAAAGAGAGAGAGACAGATAAATTCAGAGATAGAGAAAGGGATATGAAGGGGCAGAGAGAGAGAGAGGGAGAGAGAGAGAGAGAAGGAGAAGGAGAAAGAGAGAAGAGAGACAGAGAGAGAGAGAGAGAGAGAGAGAGAGAGAGAGAGAGAGAGAGAGACAGGGGCAGAGAGAATAAACCATGCCAGGCATGAGGACACTTGGGTCCTTGTGTTAATTCTGACATTTCTACCTTTGTTCTCAACATCCTCCCCTAAAAAAATGAGAGTATCCTCAGATAGCCTTCTAGGGCATCCCGCAGTTTGGATAGTCTATGTTCTATGTAATGAAGTATCTTTCAAATATAAAATTCTAAGTTCTCAAGTCTCACTATTTGACATTCAATCCTAGGGATAGCTCCTCTATTCTGTACTGGTACAATTGCTTTCTTAGACCCAAGAATAAAACTTTACATTTATTCCTTTTAAATTTTACTGGTACAGTGCTTGACACATAGTAGACATTTAACAATGTTGAAAATTTTTCATATCCAACTCTTTCTCTTTTCTCACACCTGCCATCTTAATTCAAGTTCCTCTCAGCTCTCTCCTAGATTATTGCAACAGCATCCTAATTGGTCTCTCTGATTTGAGCCTCTCACTTCTCCTGTCCATCCTAGGTTGTTGCCCAAGCTGTTACCAGAGCAACCTTCCTGAAGTATAGATATGATGAAGTGGCACCCCCTACTCAAAGAACCACAATGGCTCCCTATGGCCTCTGCAATGAAACATCAGCTCTTCTGTTTAGTTTTCAAAGTCCTGTACAACCCTGCCCTTTTGTTCCAGAATGATTAGACAATACTCTTTCCTACCATCTGCAATTCAGCCAAACTGTCTTTCTCAGCTCCTCATATACAACAGTTTAGCCCCTGTTTCTGCTTCTTTGCACTGACCATTCCACATTCCTAGAATACCCTCCATTTCCTTTTCCCTCTATTTCATGGATTCCTCTCCCTTTAAAACACAGGTCAAGTACCACCTAGTGCGCAAAGCTTTCCTCAGTGCCCCCAATGCTAGTGCCAATGTTTTCCTAAACTTCCTTGTATCTAATATCTTTGCATAAATTTGTATTTTATCATGTTATATTTAGGTTGTCCACATTACTTTATTATATTATATTATATTGTATTGTATTGTATTGTATTATATTATATTATATTATATTATATTATATTTATTATATTTATTATATTTATTACATTTATTACATTTATTATATTATATTTGTGGTATTATATTTATGGTATTTATTATATTTAATATTATATTATATTTATTATATTACTTATATCAGTTTATATTTAGGTTGTCCACATTTCTCCTGTTAGAATACAAGCTTTTTGTGAGTAGGGGGTGGTTGCATCCATTGTATTTATACCCCCCAGCACTTAGCACAATGCCTGGCACATGGGAGATATTAATTAGATGTTTGTTGATTGATTGATTGAATACACTATCTATGTTTGAGCCCCGTTGGCCTGTCTGCTATTCTACAAATGCAGTTCTTGTTTCCTTCTTTGGAACCTTTCTATCAGCTGCTCTGAAACTAGAATGTGCCTCTTCCTTACTTTTACCTCCCAGAATCCCTGATTGTCTTCAGGATTCAGTTTAGACACCACTGTATATATGAAGCCTTTCTAAATCCCCCAATTTCTGGTGTCTTCTCTCCCCAAATCACTCTAGATTCATTTCACACACATACATATGTGTGCCCACATATATACATATACACATACCTGTACGGATCTTTATATTTATATGTGCACATATATACACACATGTGTGTATGCATATGTTTGTGTGGCCACATACATGAACATAATGATAATAATAAATGATGCTGATTTTCATGGACCCAACTCTGAGATACACAGTCTCCTGGTCCAGGGTAACCACCTTTCCTTGTGCTTCATAAACAAGGGTTTCTTTCCAACTCAGCTTTGTCTTAGAGTGATGTCAATGTCTGATATTCTTTCTCCCCCAGTTTCTTCCCAATTGTTCCTTAGTCCCAGGGGCAGCTGGAAAGGGTTATTCAGATTCCCTAGAGAATAGTAAGGTGAGGGAGAGAAGAGGAAGAGTTTGATATAAATTGAGGGAGAGGGGAAGAAAAGTTTAATATAAAGTGAGGGAAAGGGGAGGAAGAGTTTGAGATATATATATATTCCATTGTCACCTCCCAGATTAGTAAAGAGAGGATGATCTTTTGTTCCCTTCATAAAAGTAAAAGAAAAAAGGAAGAGAGGGGTCTGCCCTCAGAGAACTAACAATCTGGGAGAATGATCCAAAACCTCAAAGTGAATTTGTAATTGCATTAGACAACTGGGATTTGCATCTGATCCCATCAGTTCATGACTACTGAGCCTGTCTGCAATATCCAGTGGGATATTATCCCTCAAGGAGACTTTTTGGTCATTTCCATATGGATATCAGGGTTGTCCTGAAAGGAGGGTCAAATTTTGTGTCATCAAGCTGGAGAAAAGCCCTTTGCGCACAAACATCAGTGTGAATGACCTAAGGAGGAAAAATCATCTTGGAATGATGGAAGTGACCAAAGGAGGTCAGAAAGCCTGGATACTGGTGCCAGAAGTCCCTTCTGCTCTCTGGAACTTAGTTTCATCTTACATAATATGAGGTTAGGCTACAATCAGGGGTCTTAAATTTTCTGTGTTATAGGGTGCCTTTGACAGTCTGGTAAAGCCTAATTGAAGGCACCTTGGTGGTACTATAGGGCACAGAACACCAGGCCTGGAGATAAGGAGATTCATCTTCCTGAGTTCAAATCCAACCTTATATACTTACTAGCTGTGTTACCCTAGGGAAGTTATTTAACCCTGTTTACCTCAGTTTCCTCATTTGTAAAATGAGCTGGAGAAAGAAATAGCCAACCAGTGCAATATCTTTGCCAAGAAAAACCCAAATGGGGTCACAAAGAGTCAGACACAACTGCAGAATAGCAACAAAACTATTCAGCTCTTCTCAAAATAATGCTTTTAAATGCACCTAAAAAGACAGTGTTGCAAAGGAAACTAATTATTCAGATATGTAATATTAAAATATTTAAAAACTAAGTTTGAAGATCTAAGTTAAGAAAGTTTGGTAGATTTTTGTAATGGCAAGGAATTGGAAATTGAGTGGATGCCCATCAGTTGGGGAATGGCTGAATAAATTATGGCATATGAATGTGATGGAATATTATTGTTCTATAAGAAATAATCAGCAAGCTGATTTCAGAAAGGCCTGGAGAGACTTATATGAACTGATGCTGAGTAAATAGAACCAAGAGAACATTGTACACAGCAACAACAAGATTATGTGATGATCAGCTGTGATAGGATTTGACTCTTTTCAACAATGAGGTGATTCAAGGCAATTCCAGTAGACTTGGAATGGAAAGTGCCATCCACAGCCAGAGAGAGAACTATGGAGGCTGAATGTGGATCAGATTTTCACCTTTTTGTTGTTGTTTGTTTGCTTATTTTTTTTCTTTCTCATTCTTTCCCTTTTTATTGAAGTTTTTTTGTGCATCATGATGAATATGGAAATAAGTTTAGAAGAATTGCACATGTTTAACCCATATTGGATTGCTTGCTATTGAGGGAAGGGAGAAAGGAAGGGAAGGAAAAAAATTGGAACACAAGGTTTTGCAAAAATGAATGTTGAAAATTATCTTTGCCTGTATTTGGAAAAATAAGAAGCTATTATAAAATTAATTAATTAATTAAAAAGAAAACCTGGTAGATTATCTCTAAGGCTTCTTCCAACTCTGGACACTTGTACGCTTTTCAGTGTTTCTTCTTGCCCTGGGCAAGAATGGGCATTGAAGAGTAAGGAAAGAAGAACAAGGTCCACATCCTTCTGTCAGGGATTTGCCAATTGTGAGAGTAGTTACTTAAATAAATGAAAGCGAGAGAAGCCAGTTTTCATCACTTATTAGATTGTTTGGGGTGAAGAGCCAGTGCTGTTCAGAGTCTTAAGCCTTCAATGGGAGCTGGAAGAATCAAGGGTGATTTCTTGGAGTAGATGAGACTTGAAGAACTGACTATCATTCCTGAGTCTTCCCTTCACCCGTGGGTGACCTAGAGCTCTCTTAATGGAATACATGTTCAATGACTCCAAAATCAAACAATCCCAGAGATGAAGCTCCCCCCTCCATCCCCAATCCTTCTGCTCAGGGAGTCATACATGACTTAGTACAGAGCACCTAATGAAGCCGTGGAAAACACATTTCACTGGCTAGAAATGAACATTAAAGGGGCTATTCATCCCAAAGAGTTGGCCGGTTTCCATGGCACATGCAGCTTCGGACAAAATCCACTTTTTCTTCCCCCTCCCCTCCCAGCCCCTTTTGCTGTATAAAGGACTATTGATCTGGTCATTAAACCAGCGGGTGTCTGCTGATTTCACCCTCATTTGAAAACTTGGAGAAACAGCCAGTGCTGGGCCCTTGGGGAAGAACGTCTGAGCCACAGACAGGCCGGCGCGGGCCTCCTTTCAAAGGGTCCATCAACTCTGCCTCAATAAGGCCGGGTTCAGACAAGAGTAATCTGAAAGGAGGATAGTCAGGAAACAGGGGCAGCTGCCGTGTGAGGTCAAGGGCACTGGATGTGGACTCAGCAGGTCCAAGGTCAAGGTCTGGTTTCCTTCTCTGGGTTTCAAATCTGTCTTCTGTAAAATAGAGGAAGGGGAGAGAGAGGAGGGAGGGGGATCAACTGGATGACCCCTGAGGTCTCTATTGCTTCAAAGCCTATTAACTGTATGACCACTTCATTTCTATGTGCCTCGGTTTGTGTACAAATTATGAACCTCAAACTATGTGCTTTTCTATGCCTCCTCTATATACAATTGTAGATAGTTCTACAGGATTATAGACTGATGATTGGGCTGGTTTCCTTTTAGATGAAGGAAAAAGAGGGCCACAAAAAGAAAGCTAAAATAACTGATGAATTATACTACATCAAAGAAATTCTACCAATCTTCAATAGAAGCCAAGGTCCCTTGGGACAGGGATTTTAATTTTTGTATCCTCGGTGCCCAATACAGTGTCTTTGTACATAGTATTCACTTAATAACTACTTATTAAGGGGCAGCTAGATGGCACAGTGTAGAGCACTGGCCTTGAAGTCAGGAGGACCTGAGTTCAAATCTGGTCTCAGACACTTAACATTCCCTAGCTGTGTGACCCTGGGCAAGTCATTTAATCCCAATTGCCTCAGCAAAAAAAAATTAATAACTACTTATTAAATTGAACTTGATTGAAGTCAAGGGACCTCAGAGGATGGCTAATCTAACCTCCTCATAAATCAAGGCCCAGAGAAATAATGATTTGACCAAAGACACAAAGGCAGAAAGTGGCAAAGCTGGGACTTGAACTCAGCTCCCAAGGTTAGCACTTTCTGCCATATCACATTGCCTTCCTGATAGTTATCCTTGTGTGACCTACTCAAGACTGGTACATTCAGAGATACTCAGGGTCTCATCCTAGACTATAGCATTTTTAAGAGATTCCAGAATTTCCTTTGTCTCCTTCAGTATAAAACCACACAATTTTTAGCTTTCTTGGTTCATTCCACATCTGTCTGTCTGCTCCTGCCAATTTGCCTGGGTTGTGGTTATGTGTGTAGTTTCATTTCCCAGTGCCAGACCAGAACTGGGATTCATAATTGGTAAGAAGGAAGAAGCACATGTCTTCTTGTATCCATTTCATGTGAAGGATTATTCCACAGATTATCAATAAGCCTAGACTTTAGCTTAGAGGTAAATGTAGACATGAGCCTGTCCCTTAAAATCCCAACAAAAATATCTTTGCTACAAGAGTTCTTAACCTTCAAAGAATCTGTGGCTATATTTTAATTTCATGGGGTGAAATGATTTTTATTTTCATTCATATTTGGTTTCTTTTGTACTCCTGTACATTTTATTTTATGCATTTAAAAACATGATTGTGAGAAAGGGTACACAGACTTCATCAGGCTGCCAGAAGGGTCCAGGCCACCAAAATTTTTTTTTGTTAAAGGTTAAGAACTGTGTTCTCCTTCCTATCTCCCAGGGAGGTTGTGAAGATATTTAGTAAACTTGAAAGTGTTTTAAAAATTGGAGTTATTATTATTTATGGTTTTCATCTCTGCTTTTTCTATCCTCTTCCTCCAGGACCTAAATTAAGAACCTCCTCAAAGAGGAAAAAGAAGCTCCCAAGTGTGGATAATATCGTAAGAAGAACAGAATCTTAGACATTCTAAGATAACAGGGGGCATCAAGAGTAACCTGCTTCCTGATGCCCTCTCCAGTCCCTTTCTTGTCAGGGATCCCATTCCATCTGGGGAATAAAATTGTTAGGAGGTCCTACCTTTGATGGCACCTGTAATTCTCCCTGATTCCTGCCCCATTGCTTCTAGTGCTATTCTCTGGAATCATGATCTCCCTTCCATGATCTCTCTTCAGATATTTAAGGGACAGTTAGCATGTATTTCCATCCCTTCTCCAGGCTAAAGATATCCCCAGTCCCTTCCATCAAACCTTGGACAGCCTGATCTGCCTCATCTCCATCCTGGAAGCTCTCCAGCATATCAATTTCCTTACTAAATCTCAGATTTGGAAACAATACTCAAAAATAGGGTCTCACCAAGCCTTAGGTTCATCACCTATCTTGCTCTGGTCATTGAGCAGGCTATCTTGATCACTCTGAGCCTCCCCCATCCCCTACATCTACCCTAAAAGAGACAGCTCCTCCATTAATGGAGGGATTCGGCATCCCTACCAGCCCCCTCTGAACTCCAGCCCCCTCCAGCAGCAAGGAAGAGCCTTATCTAGGAAATGTCAGGAACAAGTGGTCCTCTTTATTCCTGCTGGCATCCACTGGGCCAGGCCCCACAGCTGGCTCACAGCTTCCCAGCTGTTCCAGGAATCTAACAACATCCCTGTCAGAGCCAGGCCTTTGGAAGGGCGCCATTCACTTTTCCAAAGCTCTCTTACAGCCACTCTCTCATATATTCTATGAAGTAACCATCAGAGGTAATCAGGTTAGGAATTATTATTTTTACAATTAATGGGTGGGGAAACTGAGGCACATCGAGGGGAAATGACCTGACTTTGCTGCTTCTCCCACTCAGAATGCCATCTCCTGGCTTCCTGAAAAGCCCTCATTCCTATTCTCTCCAAACTCCTACCCAAATCCTGACCATTCTTCAAAGTCCCTCTCCTCCATGAAACTTTCCTTGACTACTAGTATTGTGTATGAGAGAAAGAGAGAGAGAGAAAGGAGAAAAAAAAAGAAGTAGAAGAGGAAGAGGAGGAGGAGGAAGTAGAAGAAAAAGAGGGAGGAGGGAAAGGAAAAGGAAGAGAAGAGAGGAGAGGAGAGAAAAAGAAAAGAAAAAGGAAGGAAAAAAGATAGAACAGAGAGAGAAAGAGAGAGAGAAAGAGAGAGAGAGAGAGAGAGAGAGAGAGAGAGAGAGAGAGAGAGAGAGAGAGAGAGAGAGAGAGGGCCTTCTCTCCCCTTTCTCCCCTACTAGGGGTCCCTGTTCTCTGGGAGCAAGGTCTGGGTCTGAGCCAGAGATATAAGCTTCCTTGGAGACAAAGAAGGCCTGGGTCAATTCCATCTCTGTCTCTCCCACACTGTAGCTAGATTCAGAATGAGGTGCAATGAATATTTCTTAAATATATAAAATATTAAAGGTATTTTCTCATGTTCTAAGTGGGGCATAATTTCACTTTTGAGGAGTTGCCTAGACCAGGAGTTCTTAACTGATTTTGTGTGTGTGTGTTATAAACCACTCTGACAGTCTGGAGGAGACTATGGACTGCCCTCCCCTCACACTTCAAAATCACATTTTAATTTTTTTATCAATAGTTTTTTTTTATTTTTCCAGATATGTATAAAGATAATTTTCAACATTCATTTTCATGACTTTGTTTTCCAAATTTTTCTTCTTCCCTACCTTACCACATTCCTCCCCAAGACAGCAAGCAAACTAAGTTAAACACATACAAACCTTTTTTTTAACATATTTCCATATCTGTCATGTTTGCGAGGAAAATCAGGCCAAAAGAGATAAAACCAAGAGAAAGAAAAAGCAAACAAATAAAAAAGGTGAAAATGTTATGTTGCACAACAAGACTATATGATGATCAGTTCTGATGGACATAGCTCTTTTCAACAATGAAATGTTTCAAACCAGTTCCAATTGTTCAGTGATGAAGAAAGTCATATACACCCAGGGAGAGGGATCTTAATGTGGACCACAACATAACATTTTCATGCTATTGATGTTTGCTTGTATTATGTTTCCCTATTCAGATTTTTTTTCTTGTAGATCCGACTTTTCTTGCACAGCAAGATAACTGTAAAAATATGTATACACATATTCGATTTGTCAAGTATTTTAACATAATTAACATGTAGTGGATATCCTGCCATCTAGGAGTGGAGGGTGGAGACTGGGGGGGCAGAATTTGTAACAGAAAGCTTTGCAAGGGTCAATGTTGAAAAATCACATATGTTTTGCAAATAAAAAGCTTTAATAAAATAAAAAAAGAAAATATGCTGCAATCAACAGTCTCTATAATCTATATTATATTATATTATATAATGTTACATTATGTTACGTTACATTACGTTATGTTATGTTATGTTATGTTATGTTACGTTATATTATGTTATTATTAAAATAAAATATATAGGTTTACAAAGGAAACCAATTACACTAATCAAAATATTTTTAATAAGTTCATGGACTCTAAGTTAAGAATTTCTGGCCTAGAGTAAAGAGGAAACTAATCAAAATATTGATTCTAATGTCAACTAACTCAATTCCTTATAATTTATGAAATGGGTATGGAAAATCAAACTCAGGTGTTCATCTCTCTTAAAATTCTTTGTACTTTAGAGTTTACTGAGTATCCCTCATGAAGGTGTTCCAATATAGACATCATCATTGTTTGATAGCCAGGGAATTTCAGACTCAGAAGATGAAGTGACCTTTTTGAGCAGTACATCAAGTCTGGGTTATACCCAATACACTTCTGTATCTGTCTATCTAATCTATTTATCACTGTTCAGCAATTTCAGTTGCATGCAATTCTTCATGACCCTATTTGGGGTTTTCTTGACAAAAATACTAACATAGTTGCCATATCCTTCTCCAGCTCCTTTCACAGATGAGGAAACTGAGGCAAACAGGCTGAAGTGAGTTGCCCAAAATCACATGGCTAGTAAGTATCTGAGACAGATTTGAGCTCAGGTCTTCTGATTCCAGGAACTCTATTCTCTGTACCACCAAGCTGATCCATATCTATTTATCAAATCTCTCCATTTATCTATCTTTCTATCTATGTCTCCTCTTATTTATCTATTTATCTATCTCCATTTCTTTTTCTATCTCTCCATTTGTAAGACTATCTCTCCATTTATCTATCTCTCCATTTATCTATATTTCTCTCCATTTATCTATCTTTCTCTCCATTTAAATCTAGCTTTCTGTTTATTTATATATTTCTCCATTTATTTATCTGTCTTTACATTTATCTATCTATCTATCTCTCCATTTATCTATCTCTCCATTTATTTATCTATATGTGTCTATCTTTCTCTTCATTTATCTGTCTATTAATCTATCTCCATTTATCTGTCTGTGTAACTTTCTATATGTTTTGGAAAAGTTTTATGGGAAGGAGGACCCAGATTTGCAAAGTACATATTAGATATGCAAAAAAAGTTTTACAATTGATGGATAGATGTATAAATGTTAAATTCAATTCCACTTTTGGAGACCATTATAAATGAATGAATGATGGTGTCCAATGCAATAGGAGAACTCCCTGGTTAAGCCTTGGTCCAAAACTTTGAATTGAGAATTAATATATCATTCCTGAAAAATAAAATTACACAGATTACCCCTTAGAGGGTGAGGGACTGTAGCTGCTGAATGGGATATACATTTTCAGAGAGGATTAAAACAATGTTTGTTTTATTTAACTAGTTATTTATTTATTTAACTATGTTTTTTTCCAATAGAAGGCTTTTATTTGAAGAGATAATTATGAGAGAGCATAAACAGTGAGGGGAATTTTTTTAAAAAAAGAGAAAAGAAACAAGCACTAATAAAACATTTTAAAATGACATCGAAGAGAGACAGCTAGATATGCAGTGGAGAAAACACCAACCCTGAAGTCATGACTCCATTTCGGGGTTTCTGAATACAAATCCATTCTCAGACACTTAATATTTACTAGCTGTATGACTCTGGACAAGTCACCTGACCCCAATTACCTTGTTAAGATAATAATAATAATTAAGCTACACAGAAGAGAGCAGAATGGAGTTCAGAAGGGAATGCAGACAAAGCAATGTCAGTACCACCATGTTAAATTTAATAAACTTCTTTAAAAATCAGCCACATGTAATAGAGTTGTGGTATAATATACAATCCCCATTTTCTGATTTCTTTAGCATCACTACTATGATTCCATATAACTATTTGAGTTTATTGATCCTCTGGATATCCTCTATTTCTTTATCTATAAAATAAAGAGCTAATTGGTTTTTAATGTTTCTTCTAACTCCATATCTTTGAGCCTATGAAATTATCTTGCATTGTCTTTGTATATAATTTGAATCTACTTATAAGCAGAATGTCTTTTCCCCTGATAGAATGTATACTTCTGGAGGGGAGAGACCTCTTGGGTTTTTATTGTTATTGTTTTGGTTTGGTTTTAATCATTGTATCTCTGGCCTAGCAAAACACACTGGAGCTGGTGAATGAATGAATGAATGCTTATTGGTTAACAGAGAAAGGGAAATCCAGACCTTTGCTCAGGGTCACATAGGCAGTCAGGTCTACAACCCAAGCTTCTTGCCTCTCAGCCCAGGCCCCTTCCATCAATCCAAGCTTCCTCTTTCCCTTATATCATCATTTTCCAGATGGCAAGTAATTTGACAGCCAGTGCTTATGAGTGGAGGGGTTTCCCCAAGTTAGAAGAACAGACACTAAAGTGCCTTTCAGAATAAGCCTGACGTCCATGTGGAAATAACCAAAAGGATCTAAATGCTGACATCTCCCAGAGGGATAATATCCCACTGTGCTAACACACTTATACACACACCCAGCATTCAGGGACCTGGGAGCCAGACGCAAATCCCAGCTCCTAATTTGAATTACAAATTCTCTGATGAGGGAGTTTATGGAAAAAGCACTGGACAGGAAAAACAGACTTCTTTCTTTTAAAAAAAAAATTATGTTTATTGGTATCTTTTGTTTTGACGTCACCTCCATTTCCTAATATATTCCTCCCCTTTCCTCTCCTAGAGAATAATCTATTCTAATGAAGAATTAAAAAGGGGAGAGGGAGGAAACAGTTTAGCAAAAGTAAACAGCTTATCAAAAACATCTGAAATTTCCATGCTCCTTATCTCCCACCTCGGCAGAGAAGCAGGGGGAGGTGCCCTCTCATATCTTTGCTTTGAGGGCAAACTTGATCTTTGCAGCACTCAGTTTCTACAGGTGGCACCATGTAGACACTATGGATAGAGTTCCAGGACTCTTCCTGAGTTCAAATCTAGTCACAGACACTTCACAGCTGTGTGACCCTGTGCAAGTTACTTCAACCATGTGTGCCTCAGTTTCCTCATCTGTCAAACTAGACAAAGAAATGGCAAACCACTCCAGCATTTTTGCCAAGAAAACCCCAAATGAGGTCATGAAGAGCTGAACACCACGACTGAAAAATGACTCAGTGACAACAATAACAATAAAAGGTTTTCAGATTATTTCATCAAGTCTTATCATCAGAGCTAGAAAGGCACTGAATAGAAAGCTCTACAGATTCCAGATTTTCATCCACCTTCAACTTAAATACTGTCAATCTTACAAATGAGGTGACCCCTCTTACTTTTGATGTTTTTGTTCAATTGATGTTCAGTTGTGTCCAACTCTTCATGACACCAATTTGATATTTTCTTCGCAGAGATATTGGAGTGGTTTTCCATTTTCTTCTCCAGCTCATTTGACAGATGAGGAAACTGAGGCAAATAGGATGAAGTGACTTGCCTAGGGTCACGCAGCTAGTAAATGTCTGAGGCTGGATTTGAACTTAAGGAGAGGAACCATCTTGACTCTAGGGTTGGCATTCTGTGCCATCTAACTGCCCCAATTCTACTTTTACATAGCTCTGATTCTTAGGAAAAATCTACCTTGTACCTGGCAAAATTTTCCTCCCTGTAACTCCCTTTCATTACTACTAGAGTTGTTCTTTCAGGCAAAAGAGGACCAATGTTATCTTTATACTTTGCCCAAGACCATCATAGGTGACTGAGAGTTAGGGGTGAAGTAAACTGTTCAAGGGAATGGGCTCAGGTGCCTCCCCCTTGCTCCCTCTCCCTTACTTTATTAACCTTTCTGGCCCTCAGTTTTTTACTCTTCAGAATGAAGATGCTGGTTTGCATAAGAAGTTCTTAACTTTCTTGTGAGTCAGGCAGGGACCCCCCAGCAGTCTGAGAAAACTAATGGACCTCTTTTCAGAATCATGTTTTTAAATGCATAAATAAAATGCAAAGGATTATAAAGAAAAGTACTTCTATATGAAAATGAGCTATCATAAAAGTTTTTTAGTTAAATTCATGGAAATAAAAGGATGCCCATCAATTAGGCATCTTTTTAGGGAATGGCTAAACAAGTTATGGTATATGATTGTAATGGGATATTATTGTGCTGTAAGAAATAATAAGCAAGATGATGTCAGAAAAACCGGGACAAACTTAAATGAACTGATGCAAAGTGAAGGGAACAGAACCAGGAGAACATTGTACACAGTAACAGCAACATTGTTTGATTAAGAACTATGAATAATTTCTCAGTTTTAAGCACAGTGATCCAAGACAATCCCAAAGGACTCATGATGAAACATGCTATCTGCCTCCAGAGAAAGAACTGAAACTGTTCGAATATAAATAGGATTGAAGCAGGCTATTTTTCACTTTTTTTCATTTTTTTCTTTTGTTTTATTGTTCTTATACAAAATGACTAATATGGAAATATTCTATAATTGTACACATATTTGATTGCTTGCTATCTTAGTGAGGAGTGAAGGGAGGGAAGGAGAGATAAAATTTGGAACTCAAAACCTTAAAAAAAATAAAATAGAATGTTTTTAGATGTTTTACATGTAATTAGGAGGAAAATAAAATATATTTTTTTAAAAATTCATGGACTCCAGATTAAGAGCCTACAAATTTTAGATGACCTCTAATGTGCCTTTCAGTTATAACCTTCTCTGGTTCTATGCCTTTTCCCCCTTATCCCCAGATGTGCTCTTTTCCAGAACTCTGCAGCTGTTCCTCCATCCTCTTCTTCTTCCTGTCCCACCCATAATGACCCCCACCTCTGCCCTCCTATGTTTCCAGGACCCCCGAGGGAAGGCAGCAGGTGCACAGAGTAGCAGATGGGTTTGAGCTGGCAGGGTCTTAGGCAAGGATCTTTGCCTTTTGGAAGCACTGGATCCAACTGAAGCTGAGACTTCCAGTTGTCTTCAACTTCCTTTTCCAGTACCCAGAGAATGACCACAATATCAGCCATGGTTTGAGGCTTCTTCAGGAGGAAATGGATTCTCCTTCCCAGGGCTTGTCACTCAAATCTTGTTTCCAGCTCCCCATAACACTCCCATTATACATATAAACACACACATGTACACATTTCATTCTGGATTATGAATCAATCTTTATAGAATTATAGATGAAAGAAAAGAAAAAGGAAGGAAGGAAGGAAGGAAGGAAGGAAGGAAGGAAGGAAGGAAGGAAGGAAGGAAGGAAGGAAGGAAGGAAGGAAGGAAGGGAGGAAGGAAGGAAGGAAGGAAGGGAGGAAGGGAGGAAGGGAGGGAAGAGAGGGAAGGAGAGAGGTAGGGAGAAGAGAGGGAAGAAAAGGGAGGGAGGGAAGAAAGGGAGGGAGGGAGGAAAGGGAGGGAGGGAGGGAAGAAAGGGAGGGAGGGAGAAAAGGAAGGGAGGAGGAGGGAGGGAGGGAGGGAGTGAAGGAAGGGAAGGAGGGAGAAAAGGAGAGAAGGGAAAGAAGGAAGGAGAGAAGGAGGGAGGGAAAGAACAAAGGAGGGAGAGAAGAAAGGAAGGAAGGAAAGGAGAGAGGAGGGACAGAAGAAAAGAAGGAAGGAAAGGAGAGAGGAGGGAAGGAAGAAAGGAGACAGGAGAGAGGGAAGGAGGAGAGAAGGAGGGAAGAAGGATAGAAGGAAAGGAAGAAAGAAGGGGAGAAAAGGAGAGATGGGAGTAAGGAGGGAGAAATGGAGGAAGAAAGAAAGAAAAATAGCCTTTACCCCCAAAGCACCTAAAATTCCATCTCAAAAATATGCTAGTTACATGATAAATAAGAAATCACTCTCACAAAGCCTCAGTTTTCTCATCTGTATAGTATCTACTCAACAAAATGGTTGTGAAACTCAAATGAGACAGAGTCAAGGACTTCCCAAGTTTTAAATAACTGTAAAAATGTCAGCTATTGATGATGAGGATGAGGATGAGGATGATGGCAGCCCAGTTTTCCAATACACTTCACAACTGGCAAATCCTTTGCTCACACTCACCCTTTGGGCAGCATGTGCCTACACTCTTTTCTCCTTATTTCTTTGTAGATTTTGGAGGGTGCTATAACCTTCAGGATATATATGTAGTGTTGCCTATTGAACCCAATCCTGATGTGAGCAGATTTTCAGAACTATGAGTTCTCCTCCCCCCTCTAATACCTCTGTGTCTATTCTTCCTCTGCATCTCATTTGTATAACGTGATTGCTATTTTTCTTTAATTCTGCTAATCTTTTGTTGGGGGCGGCTCTGGACTGGGCTTGCCTGGACTTGCCTGGGCTTGCCTGAGTGGCCCGCCCTCGGGTACGCTCCACCCCAGGGGCAGGACTTGGGAGGAGCAGAACCGCCTACAGGGAGGGGTGAGGGCCAGAAGAGGGAGATAAAAGGAGGCACAGAGGCTGTGAGTGGGGCAGTTGGCTGTTGGAAGTTCCAGGAACGAGAATAAAGAAGTTAACCTCTCCTCGGGTGCTCTGCCTGGTTTGTTCTCCCCTCCACTAGGGTGGGGTGCCAGAGACGTCTGAAGACCCTGGACTAGGGTGAGTAGAGGGCGGTGGCTGGGGACCCCGATAGGACCCCCGGCAATCTTTCTTTTGATCTCGCCCTATTGTTGATGTGAATCTTAAACATCAAGTATACATTTACCATGTAAAAGAAACAAACAATTTATCTATCACAAATACATTGCTGGTGGAGTTGTGAACTGATCCAAGCGTTCTGGAGAGCAATCTGGAACTATGCCCAAAAGGCTATCAAACTGGGGCATACCCTTTGACCCAGCAGTGTTTCTACTGAGCTTGTATTCTAAAGAGATCATTAAAAAAGGAAAAAGGACCCACATGTGCAAAAATGTTTGTGGCAGCCCTTTGTGTAGTGGCAAGAAACTGGAAACTGAATGGATGCACATCAGTTGGGGAATAGCTGAATAAATTATGTTATATGAATGTTATGGAATATTATTGTTCTGTAAGAAACGACCAGCAGGATGATTTCAGAGAGGCCTGGAGAGACTTGCATGAACTGATGCTGAGTAAATGAGCAGAACCTGGAGATCATTATACACAGCAACAACAATACTATGTGATGATCAATTCTGATGGACATGGCCCTCTTCAACAATGAGATGATTGAGACCAGTTCCAATGGTCATGTGATGTAGAGAGCCATCTATACCCAGAGAAAGGTCTATGGGAAGTGAGTATGGACCAGAACAAAGTATATTCACCATTTTTGTTGTTTGCTTCCATTTTGTTTTCTTCCTCATTTTTTTTCCTTTTTGATCTGATTGTTCTTGTGCAGCAAGATAATTGTAGAAATATGTATAAGAACTGCACATGTTTAATATATATTAGATTACTTGCCATCTAGGGGAGGGATTGAGGGGAAAGAAGGGAAAATTTTGGAACATAAGGCTTTGCAAGGGTCAATGTCAAAAAAAACAAAAAGCTTTAATAAAATTTAAAAAAAAACAATTTGTCCATGTTTAAACAGTTTGTCCATGTTGAATTCCTTAAAATTGCTCTTTGATATTGACTTTTATATGTCAAATTTTCTGTTAAGTTCAGGGTTGGTTGATAGAAAGTCCTGAAAATTTGCAAATTCCTTGAATTCCATTTTTTCTCATTCAGGACTATAGATAATTTTGCTGGATATGATACTTTTGGGCACAGACGTAATTCTTTTCCTTGACTGTATATATGATTCCAAGATCTACAGTCTTTTATTGCAGCTGCTGTTAAGTCTTAAACAATTTTAATTGTAGCTTCAGCATATTTGAATTGCTTTTTCTTGTTTCTTGCAAAATTTTCTCTTTGAGTCTAAGGGTTTCAAATTTGGCATAATATTCCTACATATTTTCCACAAAGGATCACTTTCAGGTGGTGATTGGTAGATTTTTTCTATTTCTACTTTCATGTTCTATCACTCCAGGACAATTTTCCACGATTATTTTCTGCATTATTGTGTCAAGGTTCTCTTTTTCATCACAACTTTCTGGCAGTCCAATTATTCTTATATTTTCTCTTTGTGATCTGTTCTCTAGATCTATTGTTTTTATTATGAGATGTTTCACATTCTGTTCTATTTTCTCATTCTTTGTCATCTGTTTTGTTACTTCTTGGTCTCTCATGGCTTCACTGGCTTCCCCTTACCTGATTCTAATTTTCAAAGAATAATTTTTATTCTTTGAGACTCTGTACCTCCTTTTCCAATTGGTTAGCTTTTTTTCATAATCTTGTTTTTCTTGGGTGGTTTTAATTTTTTCTTTAGTTTTTCTCAATGTCTCTCATTTAATTTTTGAATTCTTTTTTGAGTTCTTCTATAAATTCTCTCTTTACAGGGAGTTCAAATCACATTACTTTTTTTACTAAAATATCTTCCTCTGGGATGAATCCTGGTCTTCCCTGTTTCTATAATATGTTTCAATGGTGGGGTTCTTCTTTGTCAGTTCATATTTTTAAATTAGTGTAAGCACTCTAATAGTGGAGTGGGGGGATAATGCCTCAAACTTCCCTTCAACTCTCCACTCTTACCAGGAACCCCAAACCAAGAGCTCCACCTTCTTGCAAGTGCCCACAGGCAGCAGTGTCCCTGCCCCGCCACTTCTGCACTCACCAGACATTGGTTCCTTCTTGCCCAAGGCCATCTCTCAGCAGCACAGCTGGACCTGCCATTCCCAATCAGCCAAGGTTCACTGTGTCTTCCTGGACTCAGACCCCCCCTTGATAAACAGTCCAAGAGGTGAAATTTTCTATGGTTCCTATAGAGGCTCCAACCAGAACGAGATAGCCTGAGGGATCCCCACTAGATGTTTCTGTAGAGCTAACCCAGAGGTGTTTGCACTTCAGACAGGTTAATCCTGGCCAGGGGTCTTTCTTCAGGTCTTATGGGGTTGTATCAGGAGGACACCTTTTCTGCCCCAAATCTTCTTGGTTTTTCATTAGTATAGGCTCACCCTGAGGCACAAATTTAGTCTATTTGTGGGGAAAACTGGGAAAGCTTGAAATTTACCAACCTATTTCACCATCTTCCCAGAATCCTCCCCATGTGCCTACATTCTTAGAGAATTTTTTCTCATCCATTTTATGAATGAGAAAACAAACTTGGAGATTGGAGATGATGGATCCATAATAACACAGCTTTTAAACATCAGAATACAGACCTTTCTACTTTCTCACTATGGAATATACACCTGAATTAATGAACTCATAAGATACAATTCAAATGCTGCCCCTTTCTTGGAGCCTTCCCTGATTTGTGGCTCAATCATTCAGTCATGTCTGACTCTTTGTGACTTTATGAACCACAGAACGCCTTTTTATCTTCCACTATCTCCCAAGATCTTTCCAAGCTAATGTTCAGTTTCCATGACATTACCCATCCTCTGCCATCCCCTTCTCCTTTTGCCTTCAATCTTTCCCAACATCAGGGATGGTTTTCAATAAGTCTAGTCTTATGCTTTAGCTTGAGTATTTAACTTTCCAGGGAGCCATCTGAATTGATTTCTTTAGGTATTGACTGATTTGATCTCCTTGCTGTTTAAGGGACTCTTCAAAATTTTCTCTAGTACCACAATTCAAAATTATCAATTTTCCTTTCCTTTCCTTTCAATTGTTGTTGTCCTTTGTTCTCAAAGAGAACTAAAATGACATCACTATGTTAAAGTTGAGATGCAGTGTGTCTGACTGTGGCTGATCAGACCAATATGAGTTCAGAATGCTCTACCATAGGTTGGGCACAAATAGTCCATATGAACATTTGGGGCAGCTTCTCTAATTTTGAACATCTCACATTTCTTTGGGGCTAATTCAATTCTGCTTTGCTCATAGACCACAGCATCTTCTCTGATGAGGGCATCATCCCAGGCAGTCTTCCAACAATGTTTTCCATGTCATACAATTGATTCTAAAGTTCTTAATAGATATTTTGAGAGTGTTCTTGTATTGCTTTTTCTGATCCCTTTGTAAACATTTGCCCTGTGTGAGCTCTCCATAAAATAATGTTTTGGGCAAACACACATTTGGTATTTGAACAATGTGGCCAGCCCAATGGAGTTGTGCTCTCTGTAGCAGAATTGGAATGCTTGGCAATTTAGTTCAAAAAAGAACCTCAGTATCTGGTATCTTAACCTGCCAGGTGATCTTCTGAATCTTCCTAAGACAATTCAGATGGAAGCAATTCCACTTCCTGGCATGGGCCTAGTACACTATCCAGATTTCAGAGGCATACAATAATGAGATCAGCACAATGGCTCTGTAGACCTCCAGTTTGGTAGTTAGCCTAATATCTCTCCCACATTTTCCCTTGAAGCCTCCCATACATTGAGCTAGCTTTGGCAATGTGTGTATCAATCTTATCAATGTGGACATTCATAGAAAGTATAGTGCCAAGGTCAGAGAACTTATCCACAGCTTCAAAACTTCACCATTTGTTCTAACTGGTGGTTCCACATATGGATGGTGTAGTGCTAGCTGATGGAGGAAATATGTGTCTTGTTGGTGTTAATTGTTAGGCCAAAATTAGCACAAGCAGTGAAAACTGATTCATGCTTTGTTGAATCTCAGCTCCAGAGGCTGCATTGAACACAATCATCTACAAACAAAAAAAGCATGCACTAAAACTCCCTCCATTTTAGTTTTGGCTTGTAGTCTTTTCAAGTTGAAGAATTTACCATCACCGTGGTAGCTGACTTTGATTTCATGCTTGTCTTCATTGAAGGCATTTAACAACATGGCTGAAAACATCAAGCTAAAAAGCATGGGAGCAAGCACACAGTCTTGTTTCACTCCATTGGTGACTAGGAAAGCTCGAGAGCATTGCCCATTGTCCAGAACTCAGGCAAGAATGACATCATGAAACTGACAGACTATACTGAATGACAGTCATTTTGATATAATTTAGTCTGTCCAGATTTACCATACTTTCCTTCCAAGGAACAAACATCTTTTTATTTCATGCCTGTATTTACCAACTACAATGATCTGTGAGCTCAAAAATATAAAATCTGACACTACTTCTATTTCTTCTCCTTCTATTTGCCAGGAATTGATAGGACCAGTTATCAAGAGCTTAATTTTTTTTTGTTTTGTATTGTTTTATACTAAGCTTCAAGCCAGCTTTTACTGTCTCTTTTTTCATCCTTATCAAGAGACTTCTTAATTTTTCTTCACTTTCTGCCATCAGAGTGCTATCATCTTCATGTGTGAGATTGTTGATATTTCTCCCAGCAACCTTAATTCTGACTTTTGATTTATCCATACTGACATTTCACATGATGTATTCTTCCTATAAGTTAAATAGATAAGATGACAATATGTAACCTTGTTATACTCCTTTTTCAATCTTAAACCAATCAGTTATCCCAATGTTTGGTTCTAACTGCTGCTTTTTGACCTACAGACAAATTCCTCAGGAGATAAGTAAGATGATTTGGCACACCCATCACTCTGAGGACTTGCCACATTTTTTGGGGATTCATATAATCAAAAGCTTTAGTGTAGCCAATGAAGCAGAAGTAGATGTTTTTGTTTTTGTTTTTTTCTGGAATCCTCTTGCTTTCTCTATAATCCAGAAAATGTTGGCAATTTGGTCTCTAGTTCCTTTGACTCCTTGAAAACCAGCCTGCTCTTCTGCTAATTCTCAGTTCACAAATTGTTGAAGTCTAGTTTACAGAATCTTAAATATAAGCTTGCTAGTGTACAAAATGAGCACAATTGTTCAATAATTTGAGCATTCTCTGAATAATGAATATTAAACTTGAACATTGACTGCTCTTCTTCAGGATTGGAACATAAACCAATTTTTTCTAATCCAGTGACCACAGCTGAGTTTTCCAAATGTCCTGGCATATTGAGTGCAGCATTTTAACAGCATCATCCTTTAAGGTTTTGAAAAGCTCAGCTAGAATTGTCTTTTCCACTAGTATTATTTTTAGCAATATTTCTGAAGGCCCACATGACTTCATTCTTCAGCATGTCTGGGTTTAGATCAGTAACTTCACCACTGTAGTTAGCAGTGATGTTAAGATCTTTTTTGCATAGTTGTGTATATTCTTGCCACCTCTTCTTAATCTCTGGTACTTCTGTTTAAGTTCCTACCATTTTTGCCTGTTATCATGCCCATTTTTCCCTTGATATCTCTAATTTTCTTGAAGAGATTGCTTATGTATAGGTTTTAACTTATTTCTTTGCATTGCTCTTTAAGAAAATGTTTTTCATCTCTTTTTGCTATTCTCTGGAATTCTGCATTCAATTAGGTATATCTTTTCCTTTATCTTACACTTTCCCTTTTTTCTCAGCTACTTCCAAAACCTCATCAGTCATTTTCATTTCTTGCTCTTCTTTTTCTTTGGAATGTTTTGTGTTCCTGCCTCCTGTACATTATTATGAATCTCTATCCATAGTTCTTCAGGGTTCCCATCTATCATCCCTTAAATCTATTTATCACTTCCATTTCACATTCAAAAGGGATATTATTTAGGTCACATCTATATGGCCTGATGTTTTCCCTATTTTTTTCAATTTGTTTGAATTTGCAATAAGAAGCTGTTGCTCTGAGCACAGTCAGATCCAGGTCTTTAATTGACTCTATAAAGCTTCTCCACCTTTGGCTGCAAAGTATATAATCCATCTGATTTCTATATTGATCACTTGGTGATGTCCATGTGTAGAATGATTTTTTGTGTTGTTGAAAAAGTATTTGTTATGACCAGCTAGTTATCTTGACAAAAATCTATTCGTTTCTGCCCTGCTTCATTTTGTACTCCAAGGTCAAACTTGTCTTTTATTGCAATTATCTTCATTTAAGCCACATCCAAATCTGTGTAGCCCCATTTGGGCTGGGGGGAGGGGAGGTTTGGCAGAGATCCAGAAGTGCTTTGCCATTTCCTTTTACACTTCATTTTACAGATAAGAAAACTGAGACAAAGTGTTAAATGACTTGTCCAGGGTCACACAGCTAGTAAATGTCTAAGATCAGATTTGAAATCAGTCCTCCTGACTCCAGGTGTGACACTTTATCCACTGTGCCATCTTTCTTAATTACCCCAATTGAAAGTGATCTTTTCCTTTTCTTACCTCCGTTCCCCATGCATTTTCATTCTCTTAGTCTTTATCACAGTCATTTGCATAATTATTTGCATCTATTTTTACCTTCTCTGATACTCTTCTTTTAATAGGATGAAGAAATATGAGCTAATGACAATACAATTAGGTATATGCAAAATAGATTGAATGGCTAGACCCAAGACAGATCCATTAATGGCCTGAGATCAACTTTGAGGTCCTTAGGGAAGGGCTCCACTATTATGCTTGATCCTGTGATGTATAACCTTTTTATCAATGAATGGAATAAAGAAATTGACAAGCATAGGATGCTTATCAAAGATACAAATGACACACAGATGAGAGGGACAACTAACAAGTGAAATGATTACTATGCATTTGATTCCCACAACTCAAGATGGTAAAAGTGTGGCTTATAGGATTCATCTGGAGAAAAAATTGGGGGGTCTGATGGAAATGATCTGGAGGTTTGATATAAATTACTTAATTTCAATTCAATTGAATGAAGTAATTCTGGTCATCCAAAAAAAAAAAAAAGTAATGTAATCTTAGACCAGAAAGAAAAGCTCACTGGCCAGAATGACAAGAGATGCTCAGTGTGCTGGTAAATGAGCTCAGCAAAAAAAAATATAGACTATACTTTTCAGTTTAATTCTGTAATTTTCTCCATCACTTTCTTCAATCTAGACTATCCAAAAAAACCAATCAATCAACCCCTGATTTTAGCTTTTGTAAATATTCACTCTGAAAATTCCAATATTGGAAATAATCAACAAAGTAAAGATTCTAGGAAAATGGCCAATAGATTTTCTAGAAGAGGAACCATAGTGATGGAATCTCTGACACTGAAGATTTCTTAGGTTGGGGCATCAGGAAAACAATGGAGGTATGCAAGTAGTTTACTAAGATTTTATTAAAACTTTTGACAAATATATTTTAACATAGTTAACATGTATTAGACTACCTGCTATTTAGGGAAGGAGGTGGGGGGAAGGAGGAAAAAATTTGGAACAGAAAGTTTTGCAAGGATCAATGTTGAAAAATTACCCATGCATATGTTTTGCAAATAAAAAGCTTTAATTTAAAAAAAAAATGACCTGGGGAAGGAAATGACAAACCACTCCAGCATCTCTGTCAAGAAAACCCAAAACAATTGCATCATGAAGATTCAGACATGATTTAAACTACTGAACAACAAAAGGGAGAAAGTGTGAAAATGAAAAAAGTCAGATTTGGATTCGGGGAGCCTTGAGTTCAAAGCTACCTTAGCTACTTATTGGTTATGGGACTTTAGCCAAATTGCATAGGCTCTGTGAGCTTTTAGTTCATTTTTGAGAATACTAGCAATAGTCCACTAATGACATGCAGTTTCCATATCAGTTATTATTACGCAAAAGCTGTCAAAATAGAAAGAGACCTTAGAGATCTCCTAATACAATTCCTCTTTTATGTGTAATATAGCCTAGGCCCAGAGAAGTAAGTAATCTGCCTAATAAGCACCAGACAGTTAATACCTGAACCTGGATTTGAACTTGGACTTACTGAGCCCTGGAGCAGCCCCCTTCCCTATTCCCATCACACCACCCTGGTACACACTATGCCCCCAAATCTCTTTCCATAATATAGCACATGAGCCTACTATTCAGGATTCTTTCAACTGGTAACCTCGATCAAAGAGCAATACCACCCCCACGTTTCTGATTCACAGGCTGATCTCACCACAATGCCATGTGGGTGCAACCCTTGGAAGTTAGAGAAACCTTCACAGGCTTCCAAAGAACAGTAATTATTTCTCTGTTATTATCATTCTCACCACCATCATCCACAAGAGCAATTATCCACCACTTTCTGAATTTTTCCCCACCAAGAATCAGAAAACTAGGGAGTGAAACTAGCTAAATAACTGGCCCAGAGCCTTGGGCCCTGGTCCCACCGTTCTGCCCAGGGGGGCCTTTGCTTGGCAGAGAGCCCTTTCATAGCTCCCAGTCCCAGGGTTCCTGAGAACCCAAAATGTTAAGGGCAGGGCCCCAAGCCTATTGACTGTAGACTGTGCACTGGGCTTGGAGTAAGATGGAGACCTCACAATTATTCAGTAAATTGGAGCTGTCGAGACAGCCCATCTGGATCAGTCCAGTCAAATAAAATCTTTTTCTACTAAAGTATTTCAGTTTTTACCTCAGCATACTCCAGTGTTCTTAGCCTCATTGTATATCGTAGACCCTTTGAGCAACTCTTCTCAAAATAACATCTTTAAATGTGTAAAGTGAAATACAAAGAAAACCAATTATACATCTCTCAGAATATGAATAAAGCAAACATAATAAACATTCCTAAAATAAAATTAGTATTTTTTATTAAAATGTTAATAAAAACAAAAACACTGAGCCCCAAAAATCGGTTTATGGCAGAGGCGAGGAACATCCAATTGGCGGGCCCGATAAGGTGAAATTGGTCTGGCCCTGGCGATGATGAGTTGAAAGCCAGATATAACAACCTTCCATTGCTTGAGTTGTATAAATTGATAATTTTGTATGACCCACAAATGATGTTACAAATATCCAAGTGGCTCTTTGCAGAAAGAAGGTCCCTTACTTCTGGTTTATGGGTTCCAGATTAAAACTCCTGCTCTATGTGGGAAAATACCTGTCTAATCTATGGAGAGGGGAAGAGTTCCTGACCAAACAAGGACCAAAGAGGTTCTTGCAAGATGAAATGAATTATTTTGATTACATATTAAAAAGTGTGTTTATCAGTAGAGCCAACTCATATAAAATTGGAAGAAAAGTAGGAAACTGGAGAGGATTGGAATCTTGACTTTAAATTTCTTTATTAAAGGTCTCAATTCTAGGGGGTAGCTAGGTGGCGCAGTGGATAGAGCACCAGCCCTGAAGTCAGGAGGACCTGAGTTCAAATTTGGTCTCAGACACTTAATACTTCCTAGCTGTGTGATTCTGGGCAAGTCACTTAATCCCAATTGCTTCAGCAAAAAGAAAAAAAAAAAGTCTCAATTCTAAGATTCACAGAAAACTGGTTCAAATTTATAAGAATAAGTCATTGTGACCAGCAAGATGATTTCAGAGAGGCCTGGAGAGATTTACATGAACTGATGCTGAGTGAAATGAGCAGAACCAGGAGATCATTATACACGGCAACAACAGTACTATATGACGATCAATTCTGATGGACATGGCTCTCTTCAACAATGAAATGTTTCAAACCACCTCCAATTGTTCACTGAAGAAAGCCATATACACCCAGAGAGAGGGATGTGAAATGTGGACCACAACATAACATTCTCATACTCCTTGATTGATGTTTGTTTACATTGTGTTTCCTTTATCTGATATATCGTTTGTGTAGACAAGATTTTTCTTGCACAACAATGATAAGTTTGGAAATATGTATACATATATTCGATCTGCCAATATTTTAACATAATTAACATGTAGTGGATATCCTGCCATCTAGGGGAGGGGTGGGAAGTTGGGGGAAAAATTTGTAACGGAAAGCTATGTAAGGGTTATTGTTGAAGAATTACCCACACATATGTTATGCAAATAAAATTTAAAAAAAAGAATAAGTCATTGTCTTATATTTTCTATGTATGCATAATGCATAACATATATAATATCTGTATAATGAAAGGAAATATATAGACAGTTTTCTGAGGAGGAAAACTAAACTATAAATAAGTAAAATAAAAATACTCTAAATAGTGATTGAAGAAATGCAAATTAAAACAATATTGGGGTTTTAATTTACACCCATCAGATTAACAAAGTTGACTCAAAAAAAGGAAAATGACAGATGCTGGAAGAACTGTGGGAAAATAAACACTATTGATTGAGCTGTGAACTGATCCAAGTATTCTGGAAAGCCGTTGGGAACTATACCCCAAAAGCTGTTAAACTGTGCACACACCCTTTGACCCAGAGATACCATTACAAAGTCTACACCCTAAAAAGATCAAAGAAAGAGGAAAAGGAAAGGAGAAAAAAATATGGAGGTATATATATATATATATATATATGCACATATATATATACATAGATATACACATATGCGTGTGCATGTATATATGTGTATTATATATATATAATATATGTATATATATATATATAATTATATTACATAACAGTTCTTTTTGCAGTAACAAAGACCTGGAAACTTAGGGAGTGTCCATACATTACGGAATGGCTGAATAAGTATATGAATGCAATGGAATACTATTGTGCTGTAAGAATTGATAAATGGAACTGATTCCAGAGTAACCAGGCAAGACTTGTATGGACAGAGGCAAAGTGAGGTGAGTACACCTGGGAGAAAAATGTATATAATAAAATAGTATAAAGACAAATAACTTTGAAAGATTAAAGAGTTCTGATTAACCAAATGCTCCTAAGGATCTTTTTGCTCTTTTTTGCTCACTTTACAACATTACTTGTGTCACCCTTATCTCTCTACTGCTCTTCTCTCTGACCCCTCCCAGTAGAATATAAGTTCTCTGAGGACAGGATCTGTCACATTTTGTCTCTATATTCCTAGTACCCAGCATGGGACTTGATACAGAGGAGATATTTAATAAACGTGTGTTGACTTGAAATTTTTTCTCAATAGTATTTTATTTTCCCAAATATGTTTCCCAAATATTCCCAGATAGTTTTCAATATTCATTTTTGTAAAACTGTGTCTCCTTCCCTCATCTCCCCCTACCCAAGACAGAAAGCAATCTGATATATATTAAATATGTGCAATCTTTTTTTTTTTTTTTTTTTTTGCATTTTGCTGAGGCATTTGAGGTTAAGTGACTTGCCCAGGGTCACATAGCTAGGAAGTGTCTGAGACCAGATTTGAACTCATGTGCTCCTGACTTCAGGGCTGGTCCTCTAACCACTGTGCCACCTAGCTGCCCCATATGTGCAATCTTTTAACCTTATTTCCATGTTTGTTGTGTTGTGAAAGAAAAATCAGACCAAAAGGGGAAAAAGCACAAAAAAGAAGAGTTCTCTCTCTGGATGTGGATGGTATTTTCCATCCCAAGTCTATTGGAATTGCCTTGAATCATTTCATTATTGAAAAGTGCCAAGTCCATCATAGTTGATCATTACATACTGTTTTTTTTTAAATCAGTCTGCTCATCATTTCTTATAGAACAATAATACTCCATATCATTCATATACCATAACTTGTTCAGCCATTCTCCAATTGATGGGCATCCATTCAGTTTTCAGTTTCTTGCCACTACAAAAAGGGCTGCCACAAACATTTTTGCATATGTGGGTCCCTTTCCCTTCTCTATGATCTTTTTGGGGTCAGACTCAGTAGTGACATTGTGGATCAAAGGTGTTATAGCTCTTTGGACATAGTTGAATTGAATTTTTTGTTGAATTCTTGTAACCAGAAAAGTGAAAGGAGGGGATCCTCCTTTATCTAGAATGCCTGAGCAACTTTCTCTCCCCAGCCTGGTCCCGAACTGTCTATGAAAGTCCACCATGGTCCCATGCTGAGTCCTATAAGAGTTTTTGACAAATCCCCTCATAAAAGTTATCCCATAGGGTCCTTTCTTCTCCAGGATAATTCATCCAATACATCCTTTGATCTCCTGCCTCTATGTCTTTGATCATGTGATCCCCTATGCCTAGAATTTTCTTACTCTTCTCTTTCCATTCTCTCCCTTTCCCTTGAAATGTCCCCTTCCTTCAAAGCTCAGTTCCAAGGTCATTGACACCATGAAGTCCTCTCAAATTCTCAAATCCTTTCCGCATCCCATTCCTCAAACTCAATGTCACCTGCCCCTCTTCTGAATTCCAAAGGACTTTCTTTGTGGTCTCATGAAAGAATCTTGGTTAAGTATTGGCTTTAAATTTCAGTCTGACCTTATTAGCTGTGTTATCTTAGACAAGAGACTTGACCTCTATTTCCTTATTTGAAAATTGGGAATAAGAATGTTTGTGACAAAACCAATGCAGGCAAGATTAGAAGGGAAGCAGAAGAGTAGGGGAAAAATTTTACATTCAAGGGTTCTGATAAAGGCCTTATTTCTAAAATATATAGAGAATTTATTCAAATTTATAAGAATACAAGCCATTCTCCAACTGATAAATGGTCAAAAGATATGAACAGACAATTTTCAGATGAAGAAATTAAATTTCCATTTCTAGTCATATGATAAAATGCTCTAAATTACTACTGATTAGAGAAATGCAAATTAAGAAAACTCTGAGGTACCACTACACACCGCTCAGATTGGTTTAGGATGACAGGAAAAGATAAAGATAAATATTGGTGGGAATATGGGAAAACTGGGACACTAATACATTGTTGGTGGAGTTATGAACTGATTCAACCATTCTGAAGAGCAATAAGGAACTATGTCCAAAGGGCTATCAAACTGGGCATATCCTTTGATCCAGCAGTGTTTCTATTGGGTTTATATCCTAAAGAGATCTTAAAGGGGAGAAAGGGACTCATGTGTGCAAAAATATTTGTAGCAGCCCTTTTTGTAGTGGCAAGAAATTGGAAACTGAATGGATGCCCATTAGTTGGAAAATGGCTGAATAAGTTATAGTATATAAATATTATGAAATATTGTTCTATAAAAAAGGATCAGCAGGATAATTTCAGAGAAGTCTGGAGAGACTTGCATAAACTGATGGTAAGTGAAGTGAGCAGAACCAGGAGATCATTGTACATAGCAACAGAAAGATTATATGATGATCAATTCTTTTTTTTTTTTTTTTTTTGCTTTTTTTTTTGCTGAGGCAATTGGGGTTAAGTGACTTGCCCAGGGTCACACAGCTAGGGAATGTTAAGTGTCTGAGATCAGATTTGAACTCAGGTCCTCCTGACTTCAGGGCTGGTGCTCTAACCACTGCGCCACCTAGCTGCCCCATGATGATCAATTCTTATGGACAAGGCTCTTTTCAAGGCTCAATTCAAGCAGTTCCAATAGTCTTGTGATGAAGAGAGCCATCTGCACACAGAGAGAGTATTGTGGGGACTGAGTGTGGATCACAACATAGTATTTTCACCATTTTTGTTGTTGTTTTCTTGCATTTTGTTTTCTTTCTCATTTTTTCCCCTTTTTGATCTGATTTTTCTTGTGCAGCATGATAATTGTGGAAATATGTACAGAAGAATTGCACATGTTTAACCTATATTTTTATTACTTGCTGTCTAGGGGAGGGGGGAGAGGGAAGAGAGGGAAAAAAATTGGAACACAAGGTTTTGCAAGGGTGAATGTTAAAAACTATTTTTGCATATATTTTGAAAATAAAAAGCTATTATTAAAAAAAAAGTTTCCTAATCTGTAAAATGGAGTTGGGAGATTTAAACTCAATGGCTTCTAAGGATCCATCCAGCTGTAAATTTGTGATTTCATATTCTCCCTCACACAAATCTTAGAATGTAAGGTTTGGCTGGTTGTTTGTTTTTTAAACACAAATGGAAGGAATACAGGGGGAAAAAATGAGAGCTACTGTTGTTACTCATTCTCTTAATACTTCACACACATTTTAACACAGATATTCAGAAATTTTTTAAACACTTAGAATATGGAGGATTAAATTAAACTAATTAAATTAAATTAAAATATTGAGGATTTAATGGGAAAGCATAGATAGATAAGAATGGGCCAAGACAAGGACTAAAAATCTTAACTGTAATAATTTACAGGCTGTCTGAGTCTCATTATCAACTTGCACCAATGGAGGGTGTGAACATATCAGAGAGAGAGAAAAAGAGATTGTGGACCTACAAAAAAATTATAGTATCCTCTCTATGGCTCAGAACCCATTCTACTAGGAGTATGCTGGAGCCAGCTCATGGTTTAGGGCTGATTATAAAATTTTCAGTATGAGTATTTATACCTTGGAAATTGGCAAACACTAAAAATCAGGGCTTAATTTATTGTTTTCTTAACTGGCTAGACTTAAGAAATTATGGAGAAATAATGAGATAATTCAGACTAGTTCCAATGATCTTGTGATGAAGAGAGCCATCTACACCCAGAGAGAGATGTAGTAACTCAGTGTTTTTCACTTTTTGTTGTTATTTGCTTGCATTTTGTTTTCTTTCTCATTTTTTTCCTTTTTGATCTGATTTTTCTTTTGCAGCAAGATAATTGTATAAATATGTATACACGTATTGGGTTTAACATGTATTTTAACACTTTTAACATATATTGGATTACTTGCCAAATGAGGAGGGAGTAGGGGAAAGGAGAGGAAAATTTGGAACACAAGGTTTTACAACGGTCAATGTTGAAAAATTATCCATGCATATGTTTTGAAAATACAAAGCTTCAATAAAAATAAATAAATAAAATAATGAAAAAATTTTAAAAGAGAGAAATTATGAAGAAGATGTTAATCATGCAAATTAAAATTTGGCATTGAGATAGATTTTGGGTTGGTTGATTTTGAGGTTTTGGGGAAGAGCCGGTAGTTAAACATTTTGAAGTTTATTTGCCATATCTGTTTATCTCCTACTTCTTCCTCCTAGTTTGAGAGCTCTGAGAATAGATAGGCCCATCCATCTCTACTTTCCCCTCTGTGTCTACCACAATAGCCTACTATAACTGAGGCTTAATAAATGCCTTATTAAGAGCATGAATTAAAAAACTAATGAATTAATGAATGTTACCCACCTTTGAAAGTTAGACAAGACAAAAGAAATTAATCTATTTTACAGATGGAGGTACTCAGCATTCTCCTGGATACAGTGTGGTTCAGTGGATAGGGCCCTGGATTTGGGGGCAGAGGATCTGGATTCAAATACTAGCTTTGTCTCTTACTACTAGCTAACATTCCTAGAGAGCCTTAAGGTTTGTAGCAACCCTTTAAATATCATTATCTCCTCTGATAATGGGTATCTCACAATACCCTGAAAGGTAAGGTGCTGTGATTATTCTCGTTTTACAGATGGGGAAAACTGAGGATCAATATCCTATGACCAATCAGAGTCTAAGAGAAGGTTTGAAATCAAGTGTTTTGTGAGATCAGGACCAGTACTCAAATGTCTATAAGACTTAGTGGCTTAGACTTTGGGCAACTCTTGCTAGCCTCTATTTCTTCATCTGTAGGATGAGATGCTTTCCACTTTAAAGTCTATCATCCTGGGATGTGGCTCTCTTCAACAATGAGATGATTCAAACCAGTTCCAATTGTTCAGTGATGAAGAAAGCCATCTTACATCCAGGGAGAATCCTATGGGATCTGAATATGGACCACAATATAGCATTCTCACTCTTTTTGTTGTTTGCTTGCATTTTATTTTACTTTTTTTCTGGTTTGATTTGATTTTTCTTGTGTGGCACAATAATTGTATAAATATATATGCATATATCGGATCTAACATATATTTCTACCATGTTTAACATATATTGGACTACTTGCCATCTAGGGGAGGGCATGGGGGAAGTGGGAGAAAATTGAAACTCAGGATTTTGCAAGAACTAATGTTGAAGAATTGTCCATGCATATGTTTTGAAAAATAAAAGGCTTTAATTAAAAAAATAAAGTCTATCATCCTAGAGCCCCAAAGCTCCAATGTGCAGCAAAGGTCACATCAGGTGCCTGAATGAGGGCAGGGCTTCCTCCAGCCAATCCACCCTCCTTTGGGGCACAGCATCTACCCTGTCTTCCAGAGATCATGGGAGCACCAGCAGAGCTGCCTCTCTGGCACTGAGAAGGCTCCCACTGCCCTAAAAATAGAGGAAAGGGGGGGAGAACCCAAGGAAGGAAGGAAGAGATAATGGGAGCATTCTAAGTAATAGCAAAAATAATAATCATCCATATTTTGAAAGTTCTTTCAGGTTTACAAAGTCCTGAGAAGGATAGAATACATTCCTCATTTTACTGAGGAAGAAATTGAACCCTATGAAGGTTAAAAATTATTTGCTCAAGGTCACACAGTTGATAAATAGCAAAGTCAGGATTTGTGCCCGAAGCTTATAATTTCAACTGTACCAACTGTGCTAACTCCAGGTATGAATGGAAGAGAGCCGGAGGAGGAGACAGCTTCCCCAGGATGCTGCCCATGGAAACGGCCACCCACTCCATGAGCTGGGCCTGAGCCAGCAGCACTGGTCTGCAGATACTGTTAGCCTTCACTTGAGAGATGTCTGCTTCCAGGGACAGAGAGAGGAAGAACAGGAGGGGAAACTACACGTGGCTTCACAACTATCTGCCCCCTGAAGACATTGGGTAGGGACTTTGAGATCCCAAGATAAAAGGCCCATTTAAGTGCTCAAGTATCATTAAACATCATTAGCCCAATCTGGGGGTGGAGGCCCACAGCTACCCCTCATCACAAAGAGAGAAAAAAATAGACAGACAGATAGACTAAGACAGAGAGACAGAGAGAGATGGAGACAGAAAGAGAAAGAGACAGAGATGAAGACAGAGAAAGACATAGAGACAGAAGGAAAGAGACAGAGACAGACAAAGACAGAGAGACAGACAGAGAGAGAGATGGAGACAGAGAAAGAGAAAGATAGAGACAAAGACAGAGAGAAAGACAGAGAGAGAGAGAGCGAAAGAGAGAGAGAAAGAAAAAGAGAGAGAGAGAGGAGAGAGGAAGGAGAAAGAGAGAGAGAGAGAGAGAGAGAGAGAGAGAGAGAGAGAGAGGAAGAGAGAGGCAGAAACAGAGAGACAGAAACAAAGAAAGAGAGGCAAAAGAGACAGAGACAGAGAGCCTAGCCTGGCTAGGTTCTCCTAATTTTTAAAGGCAGCTTCTTAGAAATGTTTATAATATTCCCAGTCCTTGTGATTCCCAAGGACCACTTCCATTCATTCATTCAGCAAACATGTCTCAAGCATCCCCAGTGTGCACTGAGGATTACATGGATACAGGACACTTCTGCTCAAGGGTTTTCAATCCAATAGGCAGAAGAATTGTGAGGGTGGGGAAAGAGGGAGGGAGGAATATTCACAAATAACTACATGAGGGAAAGTCAAAGGGAAAAGAAGAACTCTGAGGGGGTAGAAATCTCTTGGACCCAGAGTTAGGCCCATGTTAGACGAAGACCCCTTTGCCCCATGGGAGCTTCAAGTAAGAGAGTCAGGCTCAATAAACTTTCAAGAAGGGATCAATATTGCCAAAGCCTCTTGTATGTAGGTTTGAAATAAGCCATAGTTTGCCAAAACTCAAGGAAGAACTTCATAATAAATCTGCCTTGTAAGGAAGGAAAAAAACAAGCATTCAAAACTCAGTATACTATCTGCCAGACATTGTGCTAAATACTTTACAAATATTTAATTTAATCTTCTTTTAATTAAATTATTGTTTAATGTTCATAACAACTCTTAAGAGGTAGGTGCTATTATTATCTTCATTGTACAGTTGAAGGAAACTGAGGCAGGCAGTGGTCAAATGGCTGTCTGGGAGAGTCATCCCAAACGCCTTTTGCATTTTCAGCCTTGGATTCCAGGACCCCAAACCTGAGACTGGGTTTTCCCTTTACTGTGATGACCTCTAAGTTCCCTTATAGATATAAATCTATGACCACTTGAATGACTAACCCTCACCTTAGAACACTGTGAGCCAGTCACATCTCCCTGAAATTTCCCAAGGTGAAATCAGGTTACAATGAACTTCCTTAAAGTGGGAAGAAAGTTATCTTGAGAGGGAGAAGATTGGAAAACCAATAAGGTAGGGATACATGGAGGAAGAATTCTTAACTTTTTTATCTGATAGACTCTTCTGGGGGTCTAGAGAAACCTAAGAACCTCTCCTCTTAAACAGGTTTTAAAATACATAAAATAAAGTACATAGGATTATAAATCTAAGGACCCATCTTTACATTTAAGGGTTCTGATAAAGGTCTCATTTCTAAAATATATAGAGAATTGTCTCATATTTATAAGAATTCAAGCTATTCTCCAATCAATAAATGGTCAAAGGATATGAACAGACAATTTTCAGAGGATGAAATTAAAACTATTTGTAGTCATATGAAAAGTTGCTCCAAATCACTATTGCTCAGAGAAATGCAAATTAAGACAACCCTGAGGTACCACTACACATCTGTCAGATTGGCTAAAATGACAGGAAAAGTTAATGATGAATGTTGGAGGGGATGTGGGAAGGCTGGGACACTGATGCATTGTTGGTGGAGCTGTGAACGGATCCAACCATTCTGGAGAGCAATTTGGAACTATGCTCAAAATGTTATCAAACTGTGCATACCCTTTGACCCAGCAGCATTTCTATTGGGCTTATATCCCAAAGAAATCATAAAGGAAGGAAAGGGCCCCACATGTGCAAGAATGTTTGTGGCAGCCCTTTTTGTAGTGGCTAGAAACTGGAAACTGAATGGATGCCCATCAATTGGAGAATGACTGAATAAATTATGGTATATGAATATTATGGAATGTTATTGTTTTGTGAGAAACGACCAGCAGGACGATTTCAGAGAGGCCTGGAGAGACTTGCATGAACTGATGCTGAGTGAAATGAGCAGAACCAGGAGATCATTATACACGGCAACAACAATACTATATGATGATCAATTCTGATGTACATGGCTCTCTTCAACAATGAAATGTTTCAAACCACCTCCAATTGTTCACTGAAAAATGCCATATACACCCAGAGAGAGGGATGTGAAATGTGGACCACAACATAACATTTTCATACTCTCGATTGATGTTTGCTTGCATTGTGTTTCCTTTATCTAATATGTCTTTTGTGTAGATAGGATTTTTCTTGCACAACAATGATGTGTGGAAATATGTGTGGAAATGTGTATACATATATTCAATTTGTCAAGTATTTTAACATAATTAACATGTAATGGATTTCCTGCCACCTAGGGGAGGGGAGTAGGAAGGAAAAATTTGTAACAGAAAACTTTGTAAGGGTTAATGTTGAAGAATTACCCATACATATGTTTTGCAAATAAAATAAAATTAAAAAAAAAAAACAAATCACTGTCTGACCAAGTCTTCTAAATCTTAAATAAATAAATAAATCTAAGGACCCCTCTTCTTAATCATGTTTTAAAATACATAAAATAAAGTATATATAATTATAAATCTAAGGACCCCTTTTCTTTTCTCTCTCTCTCTCTCTCTCTCTCTCTCTCTCTCTCTCTCTCTCTCT
>JAJPUD010000069.1:304713-322154 GCA_023553655.1 Myrmecobius fasciatus
TCTCTCTCTCTCTCTCTCTCTCTCTCTCTCTCTCTCTCTCTCTCTCTCTCTCTCTCTCTCTCTTTTTTTCATTGCTGAGGCAATTGGAGTTAAGTGACTTGCCCAGAGTCACACAGCTAGGAAGTGTTTAGTGTCTGAGGTCACATTTGAACTCAGGTCCTCCTGACTTCAGGGCTGGTGCTATCCACTGCATACCTAGCTGCCCTAAGGACCCCTTTTCTTAATCATGTTTTGAAATACATAAAATAAGGTACATAGGATTATAAATCTAAGGATCCCCCCTCTTACTCATGTTTTAAAATACATAAAATAAAATACATAGGATTATAAAGAAAATCAATTTTATTGAAAAATGATTATCAAATATTTCCTAAAAACAAGTTCCTGAACCCCAAGTTAAGAATGTTTGACAGATAATTTTCTAATGGCAAAGAATTGGAAATAGAGGGGTTGTTCATCAATTGGGGAAATAGCTGAACAAGATGTGGTATATGATTTCAATGGATTCACAGGAAAAGCTGGGAAAACTTATATGAATGGATGTAGAGTGTAGTGAGCAGAACCAGGAGAACTTTGTACATAGTAACAGCAATATTCTATGATGATTAATTGTAACTGGCTTGGCTATTTTTAGCAATACAGCAAACCAAGACAATTGCCAAAGGACAAATTATGAAAAATGTTATCCACCTCCAGAAAAAGAACTGATAAGAGTCTGAATACAAATTGAGCCATACTTTTTTAACTTTGTTTTTCTTAACTTTTCTTTTGTTTTTGGTTTTTTTTTGGGGGGGAGGTTGTATGTCTCTTTTGTAATATAGCTAAGAAGTTTTGTATGATTTCACATGTATAATTTATATCAAATTACTTGACTTCTTAAGGAAACGAAAGAGGGAGAAAGAATTTAGGAGTCAAAAAAAATTTTTTAAATAAATGTTAAGGGCAGCTAGGTGGCGCAGTGGTTAGAGCACCAGCCCTGAAGTCAGGAGGACCTGAGTTCAAATCTGGTCTCAGACACTTCCTAGCTGTGTGACCCTGGGCAAGTCACTTAACCCCAATTGCCAAAGCAAAAAAAAAAAAAAAAAAAAAGTTAAAATTTCACATGTAATTGAAAAAAATAAATTACATTTTTATTTTTTTAAATGAAACCCTGTTATTGAAGAAATTCCTTTTCAGGCACTCAGGGCCAGCTCATAGGTTAAACTTTATGACCTCTTTCAACTGAGATTTTAGGATTCTTGGATCCATTCACCAAACTTTTATTGAGTTTATACCTAATATCATGGCAAGATTTGAAGTCTGAGGAGCTGGTTTTGAATCCCAGCTCTGCTATTTGATATCTGTGTGACCACTTCCCTTCTTTTCACTTTTGGTTTCCTGCATAGTCTGTCATAGCCCTAATTCCTCTGATATCACTAAAATCCAAGGTTACATAGATAGTAAGAGAACTTTTTCGAACTTCTGTTATAGGATTATAGGAACCTCTCCCCTTACTCCCTTCCTAGAGAATTTGCTGAGCCTGGGATGTCACAACAATGGGCCATTCTCCCCCAGTCCAATATCCCCAAGATATAGGATCCAAGTCTATCAAACTAAAGTTTCTTAAACTATGGGTCATGACCCAACATGGATCCGAATGTGGAATCATGAAAAATTTGGCAATAATAAAAGATTTTTTAATACAACAACCAAAAATTAATTCAAAACAAAATGCATAATGAATCCAAGGTGCTTCTGGCAGCACTTGCCCATGATGCACTGTTTAACTTCACTGCAGCCTTGATTCTGAACACACAACATAGATACTTTGCACTGCACATATATGAACTCTACCAAAAACACCTCAGCTTAGATTTGAGATGAGGTCATGTAAGAGATTTCTCAGGTGAAAAGGGTTCAAATGGAAAAAAATTAAGAATTAGAAATTAAAATTAAAAAATTAAAAATTTTGAATTGAAAAAAAATCAGAGAAAGAGTACAGCTGGGGAAAGGGCACCTCCTAGATTGGAATGTAAACTTCTGGTTTTGTCTTTCTGGAGCCTAAAACAGTGCTTAGAGGCACAGAGTAGAGCCTGTCCCAGAGGTGGAGCTCAGATGGCAGAGCAAAGACAGGAACTTGCCCAACCTCTCCCCCAAATCAATCCAAATTCCTTTAAATAGTGGCTCTAAACAAATTTTAGAGCATCAGAATACACACAAAAAAAGATGGAGAAGAACATTTTCCAGCTAAAGACAACTTAGAAAGTCAGTAGGAAAGGTCTGAGCATCAGAACACACACAAAAAAGATGGAGAACATTTTCCAGCTAAAGACAACTTAGAAAGTCAGCAGGAAAGGTCTGTGGAACCAAAATGGGAGTCCAACACTCCCAAACACAGGCAGTAGCAGGACAACTCTGGTCCGACCCCAGCCCCAGCAAAGCAGGATGGCCTTCAAACCTATCATCAACAACACTGGCAGTTTCTAGACCTCTCAGCCCAGAGATACCAAAGACAACTTGAAAGATTGGCAGGAAAGGTTTGTAGTAGAGTGAGAAGTCCTTGGCAAACCAGCAAACCAAGAACAGTCATGGGCTGTGGTGGCTATGGTACCTTCCAAAGGTGTCTGCTCACGGGAGGTCTCTTTATCAGTGCTTAGAAGGGACTCTGTTGTTTTAGCACACTAGAACTTACAGCTACAATGGGGTGGAGACATTCCTAACAGTTTCAGGGCAAAAAAGAGGGCCTGTGGTCATGTTCCTAGAAGTACCTCTGAAAACAGCTGCACAGAACCCTGAAGCTTGGGACAGTGCACCCTCCACCCTGGAAATGAAGCTCTACTTTAACAAAGAGTTAAAAGTCAAGTAATAGGCTAGGAAAATGAGCAGACAACAAAAAGATTCTAACCACAGAAAGTCACTATGGTGATAAGGAAGAGGCAAGAAAAACTGTGAAAAACTCTTTTACAAAGGAGAGGGTGAATAAGTGAACCTCTCATCAGAATTGGCTCAAAGAGGAATAACACACATTCAATATGGGTATAGAAATCTATTCTACCTTGCAGGAAAGTAAGAGGGAAATGGGAAATGGGAAGAGGGGAGACTGATAGAATAGAGGGCATATTGGGAAAGGAAATGGTCAATAGCACAACACTTTTGATAAGGATCAGGATGAATGGAAAGAGAGAATAGAATAAATGGAAGGAAATTCAGTTAACAATAGCAATTATAAAAAGAATTTTGAAGTAAGTTTCTATGAGAAGACCTCATTTCTTAAATATAAAGGGAACTGAGTCAAATTTATTCAAGAAAAATAATAATAAGAGCAATGCTCCAGTTGATAAATGATCAAAAGATATGAACTATGACCAAAGGGCTATAAAATCATACATTACCTTTGACCTAACAATACCACTATTGACCATGAATCCCAAAAGAGATTAAACAAAAAAGGAAAATATGTACAAAAACATAATGATTCTCTTCTCAGGTCAAAAAGTTGGAAACTGAGGGGATGTCCATCAATTGGAGAATGAATGAATAAATTATGGTATGTGATTATAATGAAATATTATTTTTCTGTGGGAAATAATGAGCAGGATGCTCTCAGAAAAACCTGGAAAGTCCTCCATGAATTCAAGCAAAGTGAAATGTACTATGTACAAAGCAACAGCAATGTTCTGGGATAATCAGCTGTAAGTGTCTCTGCTATTCTTAGCAATACAATGATCCACAACTACTCTGAAGGAGTTATGATGAAAAATCATACTCAGAGAAAGAACTGACTGTGTCTGAATACAGATTGAAGCATACTCTCTCTCTCTCTCTCACACACACACACACACACACACACACACACACACACACACACTTTATTTTTTCTTGAGGGTTTCTTTCACATGTTCTTTCAAACATAACTTTTATGGAAATGTTTTGCATAACTTCACATGTGCTTTCTTAATGGGGTCTGGGAATGGGGATAAGAAGGAAAATCTGGAACTCAAAATTTTAAAAACAAATCTAAAATTGTTTTTTAAAATTGAGGAAGAATTTTTAAAAATTTAATTTTTTTAAAAAGAAAAGAAAAAAGAAATAATAATAGGTCTTCATTGAATTGAATCAGGCAGAACTTGAGATGAATCTTGAAAGACTGGAGAGGATTAAACACAGTATTCACCCCAAACACCTTCCTGTCAGCTGAAATTAAAACCAGTTACAATTATGATTATGTTTTGAAGCTCAAATATTTAACCATCAAAGCTCTTCCCTCCTTGGGCTTCAGTTCCCTCATCATCTATAAAAAGAAGGGAATGGTGATCCCTAAAAGAAGCCTTCCAACTCTAAATCCTATGATACCTGTGAAATTGGTGGGAATTTTCCATCATTTGTCAGTGAAATGTTTTGTTGGTAAAGCTGTGAACTGATCCAACTATTCTGGAAAACAATTTGAAATTATGCCCAAAGGGCATATACCCTTTGATCCACTAGTGTCTCCCAAAGAGATCATAAAAGAGGGGAAAGGACCCACATGTGCAAAAATGTTTGTAGCAGCTCTTTTTATAGTGGTACAGAACTGAAAATTGAGTGGATGCCCATCAGTTGGAGAATGGCTGAATAAGATATAGTGTGTGAATGTAATGGAATAGTATTGTTCTATAAGAAATGATGAGCAGGCTGACTTCAGAAAAGCCTGGAGAGACTTACATGAACTGATGCCAAGTGAAGTGAGCAGAACCAGGAGAACATTGTACACAGCAACAAGATTATGTGATGATCAACTATGATGAATTTGGCTCCTCTCAATAATGCAGTGTTTCAAGGCAATTCCAATAGGCTTGGGATGAAAAATGCCTGTCTAAATCCAGAGAGAATTATGGAAACTGAATATGGATTGAAGCCTAGTATTTTTACTTTTTTGTTGTTTGTTTTTTCTTTCTCATGTTTTTTCCCTTTTGATAAAATTTTTCTTGCATAGCATGACAAATGGAAATGTTTAGAAGAATTGTACATGCTTAACCTATATAGTTTGCTTGACTTGTGGAGGGAGGAAGAAAAATTTGGAACACAAGATTTTGCAAAGGTGAATATTGAAAACTATCTTTGCATGTATTTGGAAAAGTAAAATACTATAGAAATTGAAAAAATATTTCTCAGTGAGAACTGGAGAATTCTAGATAATCCAAATAGTTCTGCAGGTGTCACTTAATTTCTCCAGAACTCCTTTACTTCATTTATAAAATGAAGGAATTAGATTCAACAGTCTCTAAAGTCCCTTCCAACTGCAAATCTATGCCCCAAACTAGCTCAAGTCCTCCTGAGAGAAGTTGTTTTGAAATGTGATGTCATGTTTCTTATAAGTCTGATAGTTGCTACTTGTTTCCCATTGCCTTTAAAGCCAAATGTTATATTTCACTCTTCTCCCAGGTTGTACCCTCAAGAGGGTTGGGGAATGGGAGTGAAGGGAGATTTTCTTGCAGCCATTAGCTGAAACCTCTATTGACTGCGTTCCCCAAATTTCAGTGGTTCTCTATAGCCCTGTTTCATTTAACAATCAGATTAGCCTAAAAAAAGGAATACTTATTTCAGAGATATAAAAACAAATGTACAAATTATTCCCGTCCACACCAAATTGAGGCATAATGCCCCTTATATTGTCTCAGCCTCTGGGAAGGGGATGGAACTTAAGTGCACTATTTAGCTCAGTTCCTACATAGCATGGTCCTACCAAGTCCCAAGTACAATTATGGGGCTCAGGCACCCTGGCTTGCTTATCAGGGTTTCCCTATTGACCTGGCAGCAACCCAAGGTTAGTTCTTAACTCCAGCTCTTAGGTCCAGGGACTCCAACATCTTTACCTAGAGCTGAAAGGACAAACAGAAAAGACAAAAACTCCAAGATCAGTTCTCAGATCCTATGAAGGAAGGGGGAAGGTAGTCTCCCTCTGCTGTCCCCCATCTTACTCAGTTTAGTTCCTGGTTGCTGGTGGGGCTGTGAATGATAGACAAACTGTTCCAGTGTGATTGTTTTAATAACACACCTGTTTCTACATGGAAAAGGAATACAAAGGCAAAACATCTCCCACATGGGTGCCGGCCTCTTAGGAAATCTGGGCACAGTGTCCAAGCCCCATTGCCTATATCAGAGGGAGATGGAGTTCCCCTGGGTTAAAGGTTATCTGTACTTGTGACAGGTCTGCAAGGCAGACCAGGGTAGAGGTGATTCTTCCCACTTAAAAGATGAGGAAAACTGAGGAAGCTCTGAGAGGTGGGCAGAACTGTCAGAAGGTCAAAAAACCAGTGAAAAGCACAAGAAGGTTTTGAAGAAAATGTTAACATGAGAAAAAGCCCCTAAATGTCTTTTCACTGATTAAAAACACTAAAGAAATATGAGTTATTATCCTTTTATTTGTTGTTTTATGAGGTAAGCAGGTTAAATGACCACATAGTTGGCAATTGTCTTTGGCTAGATTTGAAGTCAGGTCCTCCTGACTCCAGGGTCAGTGCTCTAAACACTGTACCACTTAGCTGTTAAAGGGAACTCCAAGTGGAAGAAACTCCCTGCATCAAATATAGGTCTGAAACATGCAAGCTCATAGAACGAGAGCCACATGGTCCATTTTAGACCAACCTCTTCCTTATAGAGAGAAGCTGTCAAGATCCCTTGGGGAGAGGATGGGGGGAGGCAGTACCAGAGTTGGGGAATTTGAACTCAGCTCTTTTGACCCCAGAACTGGTGCTCCTTCCATTCTGGACTGTTCTTAAAAGAACCTCCTGGAGTTCCTGAGAAGCTGAGCTACTTATTCATGAGATCCATGTAGCCAGGACTGGTAGCTGATTCAGAAATGCCCATGACACATTGTATCTTATACGTAGCCATAAAAAGGAAGCAGTTCAGGACTGGGTGGGCCCTTGGGAGGCATCTAGTCCAGGCTGTACCTTGAGCAGGAATCCCCTGTTGTATTCCCTAGAAGGAGCCATCCAGTCTGTTCTGGAAGACTTATAAGGAGAGGAAATCAGTTTTCTGCATCCCAAGAAAACCCATCCTACTTTTTTGGAAAGTTCTACCCTCTGCAGAAGCTAAATCTGTCTCCTTTTCCTTCCTACCCATTTTTTTCTAGGTCTATACTGGGCCCTCACAAGCCTGCAAGATAGAAAGTACATCGCAGAGTAGGGGAGACCAACCAAACAGAACGAGGCTCTTTTCCTGGGATGAAAGCCCTTCAGTTACTGGATGACTGTCCATCTTCTGGTCTCTGCAAAACAAGCTCAATCCCTTCCAATACAAAAATGGTAGGCTGATGGGATTTCCCCTTCCCACCCTGGACTTCCTTCTCTGAATCCATCCCCTTCTGGATCCCCCCACACACAATTTCAGTATAGTTCTCTCCCAGCCCCAATCCCGAACCAGCACACTTAAATCACCAGGGCTTGGGAAGGGAGAAGAGAGAAGGGTCCCAGATGTCCTGCTTGGTGACCCTGGAGCTTTCCTGGGGTCTGGGTCTCTGGACAAGAAAGAAAGGCTCTCATTGGTGCTCTTGGTGATGATGCTCTCCCCCCTCCCCCACCCTAGGGAGTGAAACAAGATAGGATGTGGTAACAATGGTCTCCTCTTTTACAGGCCCTCCCCTCCTGCTATTTAGTCCCAGGGCTCAGGGCCCCCTGGCAACACTCCACTTGGGCCTCTCAAAAACACTCAGGGAGGCTCCATCCACCACGGACACCAAAAAAAGATAGAGCTTCCAATTAATTCACCAAATCAAAACTTTTTACCTTTGAACGCGTCTACAAGCCCACACACAGGGAACCTACAAGATGATGAAGATGACGATTTGCACCACATTTAACCCCTCCAAGCCATTCTATACCGTCACTGAGACGCACACCTACTCCTGCAAGTATAAGCGTCAGCGTCAGCGCCAAGGCCCGGGTCCGAGTCCCAGCCAGAGCCCGAGTCCGACCACGACCCCGACCCCAAGCCTGAGCCCAAGCCCAGACCAGTGCCCAGACCCGTGCATATGCCCATGCCCGTGCCCGTACCCATGCCCATGCCCTAACCCATGCCCGTGCCTGTGCCTATGCCCAAACCTGTGCCCAAGCCCATGCTTAAGCCCATGCCTAAGTCCGTGCACAAGCCCATGTGCAAGCCAGTGTGCAAGCCCATGTGCAAGCCCATGCCCGAGCCCATGCCTGAGCCCGAGCCCGAGCCCGAGCCTGTGCCCAAGCCCGAGCCCCGGCCCAAGCCTAGGGCCTAGCATAAGCCCAAGCCCAAGCCCAAGCCCGAGCCCAAGCCCGTGCCCATGCCCGTGCCCAAACCTACCTCGACAAATCTGCGTCAACACCTACGAATGTGACAGCAGAGGAAGCAAAGGCAGCAAAAGCAGCAACACCAGCAGACAGACATGCCCCAAATGCTCGTGCAGCTACTTGTCCCAGTCAGTCCGTATGCCCCACAAACGACAGCATAGAACCAAGGATGTCTATGTGGTCTCCCGCCCACTCCCTCTGACTGGGAGAGCTGGCTCTCCTTGGCACACCTGTGTACCCAAGAAAAGACTCTGGCAGAACACACTGGGCATGGTCGGCCAAGTCTTGGGATCTGGCAAGATAGGAAGGTGAGGACGTGGACAAGAGAGGAGGGCGTCCATGGGCACCTGAGACAGGTGACAGCCTGAAAGGAAGGGGGCAGGGGCACACTGGGACACCCAGCTCCGCATCCGACCAACCTGGTCAAGATCCTTCCTCCTCCAGGTCTGTTTCCTTTCCTAAAATGATACTAGAGAAGCTCTCTAAGCTCCTTTGATGCTCTGTTCAATTCAAGCATTTTCTGAGAGTGTTCTCAGTGCAAAAAGACCTGAGAATAGATGATTGTAATTTTTTTAAAATGAGTTTTCAGTGTCTGCCCTCAAGAAGTGGATTGGGGTAAGCAAGGGAGGAAATATACAGATAATGATAAAGTAAAATGTTTTGATAAGAAAAAATCCAGACCAAAAAGTGTTCTGGGAACTTTGGGGAAGGAGAAAACAGGCCTAGATGACCATGGTGTGGGGGAAAAGTCTAGATTTACACTCTGGCTTTGTCACTTAGGTCAAGTCACTGAATAATGGCACAATCTGGGCAATGGGGCCACATGTCTGAGTGCACAATTAGTCATCTGGGAAGAGGGCCCAGCCCAGCAGATTATCCGTAGTCTCAGCCTACTTCAGGGGCCAATTGTGAGGTTAGCACAACCAAGGGCTAGGGGAAAAAAAATGGGAAAAGCTGGGAGGTTGGGCTGCAGAAAGCCAAAGGAAGAGAGGACCCTGGGGACCAAGCAGACCTGGAAGGTTTCCTGGGCCCTATTTATAGAATAAAGGAGCTGATTTGCACCATTTGTTTGGGTCTTGTCTCCTAAATGTTTGCCTTGTTCTAGGAGAAAAGAGATAAGGGGAAGGAGAAAAGAAAAGAGGGAAAGGGGGAGAAGGGAAAGGGGAGAGAGGAGATTTCTCCAAATGAACTGGGAAGTTCCTAGGAGGAGAAGGTTCTTTCTTCCTTGTCATTTTCTTCTCCTTTTCCTTGTCGATCTCTTCCTTTTTATCCTCTTCCTCTTCTCTTCCTCCCCTTCTTCTCCTCCTCCTCTCCCTTTTTTTCTTTCCCTTCCTCCTCCTCTTCTTTTCCTCTTTCTCCACCTCTTCTCCTCTTCCTCTTCTTTGTCCTTTTCCTCCTCCTCTTCCTCCCTCTTCTCCTCCCCTTCTTCCTCCTCTTCCCTGTTATCTTCTTCTCCTTTTCCTCTCCTCCTCTTCTTCCTTGTCTTCTTTTTATCCCCCTCTTCTCCTCTTCCTCTTCTTTGTCCTCCTCTTCTTCCTTGTTATCCTCTTCCTCTTCTCTTCCTTCCTTTGTTCTCCTCTTCCTCCTTTTCCTCTTCTCCTCTTCCTCTTCTTTGTCCTCTTCCTCCTCCATTTCCTCCCCTTCTTTTCCTCCCCCTCTTCTTCCTCTTCCTTGTTATACTCTTCCTCTTCTCTTCCTTCCCTTCTCCTCTTCCTCTTCCTCCTTCTTCCTCTTCTCCATTTCCTCCCTTTTTGTCCTCCCCCTCTTCTTCCTTTTCCTTGTTATCCTTTTCTTCTTATCCTTTTCCTCTTCTCCTCTTCTTTACCTTCCTCTTCCTTTTCTCTTCATCCCTCTCTTTTCCTCTTCCTTTTCCTTGTCCTCCTCTTCTTCTCCTCTTTTCCCCCTCTTTTCCTCCTCCTCTTCTTCTCCTTTCTCCCCCTCTTTTCCTCCTCTTCTTCATCTCCTCTTTCTCCCCCTCTTTTGCTCCTCCTCTTCTTCCTTTTTCTCTCCTTCTTTTGCTCCTCCTCTTCTTCCTCTTTCTCCCCCTCTTTTGCTCCTCCTCTTCCTCCTCCTCCTCTTCCCTCACATCAGAGCTGAGTCCAGGCTCCAAGCACACATGAGACAGCCCTGAGATGCACATGGGTGCACACTGACTCCCATGTAAATCTTCTGGGCAGCCCCTATTACCATAAGAAGAAGCAATGAGACAGGGGGGAAGTGCCCTAAACTCAAAGAGGAAGGAAGTACAAGAGTCTAAATCTCCACTTTGGTCCTTTACAAGCTGGGGAGGGGGAGGAAAGAGGGAGGGAGCATCTCTGTTCTCTGCAAAACAAAGGGGGAGTCGCCTCTTGATCCTATGACAGGATGAGAGTTTACAGGGACAGGAGTGATCCCTCCTGAGGGGGGGCTCCCCTGCACCCTACCTCACCCCCCTTACACTAGGATTCCAAGAGTCTCTAGTGCAAGAGTGAGATATCTAAATAGGTCACCCCCACCCCCAGGTCTCCCACAACACACATAGCCTTTCACAAACACCTACACTTGCACTCAAACACACATGCACACAGATGCACATGTGCACATGCACATATAGGTTCATGCACATAAACCCATAAATGTATGTGCACGTGTATGCACATAGATACGTGCATTCAAATGCACATGCACATACACATGCAAAAAATACATGCACAGTGCATTGCACACATATGCAAGAGCATACATTACTTACATCTGTGCACACATGCATTGCATACAAACCTGCATATGTGCACAAAACATACCTGTTTAATGTGTGCTGCACATGTGCAATGAACACAAATGTGTGTACAAGCATACATGCTTACACGTGTACAATGTGTGTCTATATATACACACCCACATGTGTGCGTGCAAGTGCCCATGCACACAAACACATATACATGTACTCACACACATACACAGATTTCTGGCCAAAAAAAAACCCAATTAGACATTTATTTCCTTACAGAATTTCTAAGTCTTTGTAAACAGCTGGCCTGTGATGAGTTACAGTTGGTTCTTCTGGCAAACAAAAGGTAAGTTGGATTTCTTCCTATTACATCATGTATTTTTTAAGGAAATTCGCTATCCCAGGGGATTCTGAGGAAAGTTTTCATGGTTCTCTCTGAGGGGGGTCCTCAGCAAAGAAACCATATTTCCTGTGGGGCTCATTGGCTGGACACCCAAGTAGGACAATGTTCATTTAGGTCATGTCTCTGCCTCTATGCTGAACTTACCCAAGTCAGGCCCAATCCTATTTTTAACAGCAACAGAGGAAAAAAAATAAGTTCCTAGTTTATGATCCTGTCCCACTATCTCTCAGCACTATGTATCAGAGTTCCCACTGCCCATGTAATAACACAACAATAATAATAACAACAATACTAATATAATAATATAATATAGTAATGTACATTAATTTATATTATTTGCATTTGTTTATATTATATTATTTGTATTAGTACTATATATAACAATGTTGTATTATAATAATATAATAACAATAATAACAGTGATGACTTACATTTACACAGTGTTTTACCAATCTTTGAGGCAGGGAATGAAACATAAAGCAGGGAAATCACTGAAATGGGAGTAACCTGGATTTGAATCCTGGATCTACCCCTTAGTAGCTAAGTGACTTTGCAAAAAGTCATGTCATTTCTCCAATCTGGGTCTTAGTTTCTCCATCTGAAAAGTAAGGGTAATTTTACTTGCCACATCCCACCTCACAGAGTTATTATGAGAATCACAATACCTTGTCAAAGACTCCACTATCCCCATTTCTCCTATGGGGAAGTTGAGTCCCAGAGATGGTGAAAAACTGGCCCAAGTTCATATAAGTTTAAGAAACAGCAGAGCCAAGAAGCAGCCTGGCCTCTCATGCTGGGGTTCTTTCTATTACAAGTTATTATGCTTCAGGAATAGGGGGAGGATTGAGATGGAGGAAAAGAGATAAAGGAAGAGGGAGCAATGAGGGTGGGGGGAAAGGAAGGGAGCGGGGAAGATAATCCAGGATGGGTGAATATTATGAATCCTGAAAATAAAAGGAATAAACTGTGGATATGGGGTATTCAGGGAAAAGACCAATCTGGCAGCAATGGAAGGATTTCAAAAGAGTATACAGGAATAAGAAGACGAATATGGCAGCAATGGAAAGAATTCAAAAAGAGTATTCAGGGATGAGAAGATGAATCTGGCAGCAATGGAAGGATTTCAGAAGAAGAAGTAAGGAAGAGGACTTTGGGATCCCCAAGGTAATTCAAGGTCAAGGGCATGATCTTTGGGAAAATAGAAGTAATTTCTGCATTTACTACTCTATTTGGGTTCCTCCTCCCAAGCAATGCCCTGGGAGAAGTAGAATGGAGAAGTCACTCTTACCCTAAGAAATCCTAAAAGAATGGGGGAAGGAGTCTGGGATAGGACAAGAAGGGTCATGGTGGGGATGGGTTCCATCAATAGATAGGCAAGAGCTACTGCTGATAAGTGAGGGAGATGAGGGAGGTAAAAGGAACTGGAGGAGCTTTCCTCAGGCTCAGCCAGCTGTCTACACCATACTAGATGTGTGGGACCATATGGTAGCCGAGGCAAGCTATAGAAGACACCATAGGCCTAGAGTCCAATCCTGTGAGTCTGGTTCTGTTTAGAGCCCCAGTCTGAGACCTGCCCAAGAGCCCAGGTGAGAGAGTCCAGGTTCATGCAAGCCCCTGCTGTCCAGTGGACAAGCAGCTCCCTGCAGTGGCCTGGTAGGTTGGGCCCCTTTCCCATTCCAGGGATAAAGAAGCTCAGGTTGTACCATGTCCACATCTATTTCTCCTCCACAGTGTGTGTGCTCCTGCCCTCTATCCCTTCAGGATATTCCTGTAGGAGGAGCCTGTAGGACAAATATTCATCAGATTGGAAGCTTTCCCTGGGGCCTGAAGAGGTGGTGATAAAAAAAGGCCAGTCCCCTGAAAATGACAACATATCTAAACAAAAAAGAGATTCAAACTCCACGGATGGATAATTGGAAGAAGAGAAACAGAAAAAAAAAGCTACAACAAACCAACCAGAAAACTGTTCTCAAAACAAAGGCCTTGGAAAACAGCAGAAATGCCTGTGTAATTGGGGAAAGGGCAAAGGGAAATATTTCTTTATTGGATTTCTAAAGGAAATAGGTTAAGAACAGAAAAATCCTGATCCATCATAATCTCTCGTGTACAGAGCAAACTTCACAGTTTACAAGGTGTTTCAGTATTTACAAATCATTTTGCCATTTACAAGACACTAAGCCATTTTATAAAGCACTTCAGAGTTTACAAGGTGCTATACAATGTAGAAGACATTTCACTGTTTACAAGATGCTTCAGAGTTTTACAAAACATTTTATATTCATTATTCAACAACTATTTCTCAAGCATTTATGCACAAAACACTGCCAAAGGTGCTAAGAGAGATTTAAAGATAATTCAGATGTTTTGTTTTCAAAGGCTTTCCCATTGCATTATTTCATCTGATCTTCAGCGAAACCATCACAAGGGCAAAAATAATTATCTACATTCTACAAATGAGGAAACATAAGCCTGGTGGCAGAATTGGACATAGAACCTATGGCTTTTGAGTACATGGGTGTTAATCCCACTTCTGTCACTTACTCCCCGTGTGCCATGAGCAAGTCTTAGAAGCAGCTAGTTGGCCCAGAGCATTAGCTCTGGAGTCAAGAAGATATAAATTCAAATCCAATTTCAAATACTTGCCAAGCAGTGAGACATTGGGCAAGTCATTTCACCATTGCCTATGTTTCCTCAAATGTAGGATACCACCACCACTTACAGGATTGTTGTTAGAATCAAATCAGATATTTACAAAGTGCTTTACAAACCTCAGTGCTATAGAAATGCCAGGAGTTCTTACATTTCCTTAAGTCTTAATATTCTCATCAGTAAAATAAGAATTGGACTTAACAGCTTCTTCACCCTTAGATCTAGGAAGGAGTTATGATCCTGCCAGTTCAACAAACAGTCCCCAACTCACTGTCTCCAATAATGGGTACTTAGTGCTGGTGCTAGGAATTAGGAGCAGGATGGGGATATGTAGTCATCCCCATCATTTTCACCAAAATGGTGACACACTGAGCTTAAGGGACGGCAAAAGGTATACATACAATGCCAACCTTTCTCTAGAGCTGTCCAGAAGCACCCAACATCACGAGCTGAGGAAGTTTATCTTCCCCCCAAAAAAGGTCAACTCAAATATAGGGTGCTTTACTGAGTGCTTATTGTGAACACAGACTTGGCATTTTCTATCCACAGGCCTTGATTTTCTGAGTTATGGGTTAAGCCTACGTGGTCTAGAAGAGCTTCTTTTTTTTGTAAAGAGCTTTATTTTGTAAAGAAAGACTTGTAGCCTAGTGGAAAGAACTTGGATGAGAAGGCCCAGTTTTGATTTTTATGCTATTTACTGTCATCATCCTCATCACTACTATTGCCATCTTACACTCTACCAAAATGACCAACATCATCAAAGTCACCATCATTCTCTTTCCCCTCTACAAATATCACCAACATTATTACCGGATCATCACCATTATCATCTTACCACAATTACCAATATTACCACTAGAATCAATTTCCTCCTTACCATGATCACCAACATTATCACTAGAATCAATTTTCTATCACAATCACCAATATAATCACTGGAATCACCATCTTCCACCTTACCACAATCACCAATATTATTATGGATCATCATCACCATCTTCCTACCACAATCATCAACATTATAATTGGAATCACTCTCTTCCTCCTTACCACAATCAATCACCAATATAATCATTGGAATCACCATCTTCCTCCTTAACACAATCACCAACATTATTGCTGGATCACCATCTTTCTCCCTTCCTCAATGACCAATATAAAAAATAGAATCACCCTATTCCCCCTCACCATCATCACTATCATCACCATATTTCTTCCTACCACAATCATTTTTATCACTAATATCACTGAAATCTCTTATCTTTCCTACCACAATCCCCAACATTATCACTAGTCTCATCTTCCTCCCTGCCATCATTACCTACATCATTATCAGATTCACCATCTTCCTCTTTATCAGAATTACCAATATCATCACTTTCATCCTCACTATCATCACCAGACATCCATCATCGCCATGATCACTTCTAGCAGCCTCATCACTATGATGGCCATCCTAAGAATCATCCTCTAGAATCATCCTCTCTACAGTTGATATTTATCTAATGCTTCAGGGCATTTACCATCCATTATCTCATTGTTGTTGATCATATCACCAATACCACTTTCACCATTAATATCACCCTCATCTCAACTATGAACACCACTGGCACCATATCATTACTATTACCATGACACTATAATCACATTATTCATCATCCATGTCTCTGCCTAGAATGTCTTCCCTCCCTCTCTTGAATTCCTACCCATCCTATAAAACCCAACTCAGATGCCAGATCCTCCAGGAAATTCTCCACAATACTTCAACTCAAAGGGATCTCTGCTTTCTCTTTTCCCATCCCAAAGTATCTTCTTTATTCCTCTCATGCATTTACCTCATAATATTCTTTATTACATTTTGTTTCTGTGTTAAAATTGTCTTAGTTTCTTCCTCTGCTCCACAAGGACAGAAAACAGTCTTATCTAAATTTTGTGTCTCCCTCAGAGATTCACACACATGCTTAATAAATGCTTGCTGAAGGGGAAAGTTCATTGGTTAGGGCAGGAGAGGACATACTAGGAAATGAAGATGATAAAGTTATCTATAAAAATGTCAATACATCCACATTGGTCCCTGTAAACTAGTCCCCATTTTTCTCCTCATTGGGATTGTTTCTGTGTTTTGGGGATTTCTAGATATCCCTCCCTTTCTAAGTTAATGTCCCCTGATAAACTGCAATCCCCAAATCTTACCTCTCATTTTCTCAAATCTTTTTCCCCTTGAGGCAATTGGGGTTAAGTGACTTGCCCAGGGTCACACAGCTAGGAAGTGTCTGAGACCAGATTTGAACTCAGGTCCTCCTGACTTCAAGACTGGTGCTTTTTATACCATACTCTGAAAATCTCTGATATTTGTCAGACCAACAAGACCAACATCCTCAATCACCTATTCTTGAAAGGAAGCCTGCAGTTTGTTTTACACCTAACTGGTGCAGTTCTGTTATATCCATGTTTATTTGATGCATATGGGTGTATAATTCACGTAACACTGAATTGTGTTTCATACATACACGTCTTATCTTCCTCCCAAACTCTGAATTCCATGAGGGCAAAACCTCTCTCTCCTAGCTCCCAGCACACCCAGCTCTGCACACAGAAGGTGCTTAAAAAAAATCTCTGTTGAATTTAATTGAAAGAAATGGAATCAATTAAGTCCAAGGAAGCCTGTAGGGCCCCTCTCCTCTGGGTGGCCTGCCAGACGGCGACAGGATGCCTTTCTTCTGGGGAGAGAAGTATTTTTCCCAAAATGGAAAATGACTCGCTTCAGACCAGGCTGCCTCTCAGCTTCTCCTCGCTCAGTTTGGGGATGTTGATGGTTGAAGCAGATGCCAAACACATCCTTCAAAGGAGAAAGAGCTTGGGCCTGTGGCCCAGCCCCATGCAGAAGCTCCTGCAGAAAGACCACATTGCAATATCAAACCTGGAGGGTTTTCTTCCCTCTTTTGACAAACAACCTATTTGTTTAAAAAAGCCATTTTTGAAAACCACATTTTGGGGCGAAAGGTCTGTGAGACAGCTTTGTTCAGCAGCCTCGGCCTTTGCCTCCCTCTGATGACTCCAGAAGCTCTGCCAGCAGTCATTCATGCTGAAGTCTGAGGAAAACCAGACTGGGGCCTTCAAGAGACAGGCTCCCCTGGGCCTTTCCAGCACCTTGTGTCGGGTGAAATGCTTGTGCATGTGTGCTTTATGGGTGGGGTTGTATGTTGGGGTGTCTATCCATTGTCTATCTGTATTTATTTGCTTTTTAGTATATAGATGGGATGTGGATCAGGGAAAAGGCTAAACTTGGTATTATCAAATTTTAGTTCAAATCCACTGAATTCTGTAAGCCCCTTGGGTTCAAATTCTGCAAGCCCCTTGGGTTCAAATTCTGCAAGCCCCTTGGGTTCAAATTCTGCAA
>JAJPUD010000069.1:322164-358180 GCA_023553655.1 Myrmecobius fasciatus
CCCCTTGGGTTCAAATTCTGCAAGCCCCTTGGGTTCAAATTCTGCAAACCCCTTGGGTTCAAATTCTGCAAACCCCTTGGGTTCAAATTCTGCAAACCCCTTGGGTTCAAATTCTGCAAGCCCCTTGGGTTCTCTAGACCCGTTTCTCCAGCTCTGCCACTGAATTCTGCAAACCCCTTGGGTTCTCCCACTGACCCATTTATCCATTTGGGACACGAGAGATTTAGACTAGATGACCTCCTCTTCAAGCTCTAGAGCTGTGACATTTGTATAGCTTTGTATCATTTACCTTCATCCCCCTATTTCTGAGATGAAGGAAAAGGCTTTCACTTTCTCTGCACATTACAATCTGGCCCTTGTGACTCCACTTGCTTTATCATGGGCACTTAAGTTTTTAGATACTTAAGATTTATTTCCTGCAAATATTCTAGTAAGAATAAAATGACTTACTACCAATAAAAATGCATGCATACATTTGTGTATTTGTACATCTTTTTATTCATGTGTATGTCCTTGTAAATTTTATCTTTGTAATGTGTTTATATCTTTGTTGTGGTTATTCAATTATTTCAGTCTTCTTGACCCCATTAGGGGTTTTCTTGGCAAAAAAGATTGGAGTGGTTTGCCATTTCTTTCTCCAGCTTATTTTGCAGATAAGGAACCTGAGGTAAACCAAGATAAATAACTTGCCCAGGATTACACAGCTAGGAAGTATTTGAGGCTGGGTTTGAACTCAGGAAGATGAAACTTTCTGACTTCAGACCTGGCTCTTCATCCATTGCATCATGTAACTACTCCTTTTATATCTCCAGATTACATGTTATACTTATCACACACATACTCGTATGTGTGTATTTATACCCCAGGGTGGGAGGGTCTGGGTGTATTTATATGTCTAAGAAGTATCCTGGCTCCCTATTGTGCCTAGGATACAATGGAAACCTTTTTTTGGTGTTCAAAGACTTTTAGGGTCCAATCCACTCCCCCAAAACTACTCTTCTCTATATTCCAATCAGACTAGCCTATCTGCTATTCTTTGTAGCCTGTGTTCTATGTACTTTTTCCATACCTTTGGATACACTTTCCCTTTTGCCTGGAATATACTCCGTCTTGAATGCACACCTTTCCTTCTTGAAGTCATAACAATTATCTGCCATGTAGTCCCTCCTTCCCCACTCCCAGTTTTTAGTGTTCTCCCTAAAATTACCTAATACTTACTTTGAATGAATTTTATGTTATCTGTGTACATGACCTCTCTTCCCAGTAGAACATAAGATCAGAGACTTAACATATTTGCAGTACCTTACACCTGCTAGTAGTTAGTAAATCTTGTTCAATTGTTGAATTGAATAAAACACAGCCACTGCCCTAGAATCAATCCAGAATCTCAGATCTAGCTCAGCACCAATCTGGGGAGGAACAACCCACCCTCCTGTACAATATTCCTGACAAATGACTGTCCTTCTTCAACATGAAGGCTTCAGGTGGTCAAGTATTAACCTTAAAGTTGAAAGATACCTGAAAATCCATGAGGTCAGACTTCTTCATTTTTGTGCAGGAAAGGAAACTGAAAGATGTAGGGTGGAAATGACTTGAATAAATAAATCATATTTATTTTTCAAAGGCTTTTTCCACATAGTAAACACAGTATTCATACAAAAACACAAGTGAAGCAGCACCTACCTTGGAGAAGCTTACACCCTAAAATGGTCAAAGGATATGAACAGGCAATTTTCAGATGAAGAAATTAAAATTGTTTCTAGTCATATGAAAAGGTGCTCCAAATCACTATTGATGAGAGAAATACAAATTAAGACAACTCTGAGATACCACTACATACCTGTCAGATTGGCTAAGATGTCAGGAAAAGATAATGACGAATGTTGGAGGGGATGTGGGAAAACTGGGATACTGATACATTGTTGGTGGAGCTATGAATGGATCCAACCATTCTGGAGAGCAATTTGGAACTATGCTCAAAAAGTTATCAAACTGTGCATACCCTTTGAAACTATTTTCTATTGGGCCTATATCCCAAAGAAATCTTAAAGGAAGGAAAGGGACCCACATGTGCAAAAATGTTTGTAGCAGCCCTTTTTGTAGTGGCTAGAAACTGGAAACTGAATGGATGCCCATCAATTGCAGAGTGGCTGAATAAATTATGGTATATGAATGTCATGGAATATTATTGTTCTATAAGAAATGACCAGCAGGACAATTTCAGAGAGGCCTGGAGAGACTTGCATGAACTGATGCTGAGTGAAATGAGCGGAAGCAGGAGATCATTGTACACAGCAACAATAAGATTATATGATGATCAATTCTGAAGGACATGGTTCTCTTCAATAATGAGATGTTTCAAACCATTTCCAATTGTTCAGTGATGAAGAAAGCCATATACACCCAGAGAGAGGGATATGAATGAGGATCACAACATAACATTTTCATGCTCTCTATTGATGTCTGCTTGCATTATGTTTCCCTTCCTAGATTTTTTTTCTTGTACAGCTAGATAACTGTATAAATATGTATACACATATTTGATTTGTCAAGTATTTTAACATAATTAACACGTAATAGATTTCCTGCCATCTAGGGGAGGGGTAGGGAGTAGGGGGGAAATTTTTGTAACAGAAGGCTTTGCAAGGGTCAATGTTGAAAAATTACCCATGCATATGTTTTGCAAATAAAAAGCTTTCATTTAAAAAAAAGAGAGAAGCTTACATCCTAATGGGGGAGACAACATTCATGGGGAAATAGAGGCAAGAACAAGTTTTTGGCTTCCACGTGTCATAGAAAAAATGAATGGAATCATAGGGGAGTTGACTGACACACCTTTTCTAGTAACAATGGCAGAAGTGATTTGATTAAAGTTCCTAGAAGAGAGGAGGAAGGCTGTAAGATGCAAGGCAGGGCTGATGGCAAGAAGATGGGAAGATGGCCAGGGTGGAATGTGGAAAGTGAAGCATGATTTAAGTTGGCTAAATAGAGTGGGTCATCTCACCATGTGGGTTTGTGTTCATGTATTTACCTACCAAGCATGGGGTTCAGGGCACCCCAGAAAGGGAGAGATGACATCACAAATTGAGCAAAGGCAGAAGTAGGAAAGTACAAGGAAGTCAGGAAAGAGTAAGGATCCTGTTGTGGCTGACCAGAAGCATGATCCTAGGGTAGGAGTTAAGGCAGCAGAAAGAAAAAGGTTGGACCAGAAAAAGAAGATCTACAGATGTCATATCAAGGAGTTTAGACTCTTCTAAGTAATCTGTAGTCATCTCTGGCTAAATACAACACATTTTAAACTTGTGTCAATTAATTCCAATTGTTTTTCTCTGTACTACTAATAACCATGTTTCAAGACAAAGACTCTCAGAATAAAAAGGGAGGTCTGAAATGATCTAAACCAATCTGTAGCTAGACAGGAATCCCTTCTAAAGCAAATCCAATGAAAGAACACCAGAATTCTACTGAGGTAGCTCCTATTGAAGCACCCACAAGACTTATTGATAGTTATACTTGGTGGGAAGTTTTTTTTCCTTGCAACAAAATATACTTTAACATGAACTTTTAAATCCATCAGTTCTCCATCTCGGATAACATGTTTCATCCTGAGTCTTTTGGAATTGAGGTTGGTCATTGTGTTGATCAGAATTCCTAAATCTTTCAGAATTGGTTATCTTTACACTATTTTTATTACTACATAAATTGTTCTGTTCATTTCACTTTGTATCCATTCATATAATTCTTCCCAAGTTTCTCTGAAGCCATCCCCTTCATCATTTCTTACAGCACAATAGTATCTCATCACATTCATATAGCACAACTTGGTCAGCCATTCTCCAATTGATGGCCATAAGAAGGATGAACTGCTTAATCAGATTGGTGTATGCCTGGTGATAACTAGAGAGGATGGGGAGACAGAGGTAATAAGCATGATCTGAATGAATGAATGAATGAATGAATGAATGATGGAACAAATATTTATTACTTACCTATTCCTGGTAGATCCTAGGCCTGAAGTCAGGAAGACTCATCTTTATAAGTTCAATATGACCTCAGACACTTATTAGCTATGTGAGCCTGAGCAAGTCACTTATCTCTGTTTGCCTCAGTTTCCTCATCTATAAAATAAGCTGAAAAAGGAAATGGAAAATCGCTCCAGTATCTTTGCCAAGAAAATCCCAAATGGGGTCATGAAGAGTTGAACACAAATGAAATGTTTCAACAACATACACTAGGCTTTATGCTAAGCAGTAGAAATACAAAATGGGACAAAAGACAGACTCTGCCCTCAAAGAGCTAACAATTTAATAAAGAGACAATTCTATCTCCTGGGCTTCTTAAGTCATTTTTTCCTGCTGATAGCTTCAGGTATATAACTATGATGCAGCTTCTTCCCCATAGGAGTAAAGGTTTACCAACTCCTTAACCAATAGACCTAGAAGCAATCTTTAGCTCTTCCATGATAAAGACCTTAACCAGCTAGCTAAATAAAGCCCTAAGTATTTTAAATCTGGCTTTTGATTCTTATTTTCCTGTTGTTACTTGCCATCTCTCATCTAGAGATCAGAATCACTGTATTTCACATAATATTTTTCTAAAGTTTTTCTAGTAATTGAAACCAAGCACACTGTCCCCAAAAGAATTATTTCTCTTTGTGTCTTCAGAATTTCATTTTTGATAGTTTATTTTTCCTCCTGCCTTGACTTCCTCTGTTGAATTTTAGATCACTGGATCCGATATACCCTTTTCTGAACACTCTGAAATGTATTCTCCAAAAATCTAGGGTGATTTATTTAGACTGTATTCAGCTTCCTTTCTTTTCTTTATCACAGATTCTGTGTCTTCAGAATTTCATTTTTGATAATTTATTTTTCCTCCTGATGACTTCCTCTATTGAATTTTAGATCATGAGAACCTATATACCCTTTCCTGAACACTCTGAAAAGTGTTCTCCAAAAATCTAGGGTAACATATTTAAACTGTGCCCAGTTTCCTCTCCTTTCTCTATCACAGATTCTAAGATGGAGTAATCACTTCCTCTCAAGGTACCCATCATTTTCACATCAACAATCAGTTCCTCTTTGTTGGCATGAATAAGATCCCCTCATCTGTTCCTTCACCTTTCTAATGAAATTTTCATTAAGGCAAGTCATGAAATTATGAATTATTCTCCTTTTAATAGAGAGAAAGCTCCAACAGATGTCCATATAATCAGAATTTCCCATCTATTTCTACATATTTGAGAGAGAGAGAAAAGACAGAAACAGAGAGAGAGAGACAGAGAGAGAGGTGAGTGGATGTATGGGTGAATGGATAGATGGATAATGCCTCTATCCCAGGCTTGTTACCTGTTTACAAAAATTTTAATATGTTTCCATTGCCTTTTTCTGTGCAGATACTATGTATTATGGTATAATAACAATATTACTTTTGTTTCTGCCTCCATTTTGACCCAAATTCTCTCAACCATGTTTCCTGTGTTTCTTAGATTTCTTCTGAGTATATCTCTTAATAAATAATCCTACTTTATTCCATTGTTTTTCTATCTTATTCTCTTTGAGAGGTATAAACTATACCTTTCCAGATCCATATTCTAGTCATCACAAGTCCTACTAAGTCTTAGTGATACTTACTATGATAAATTTCTGTCCCTAACCAAGGGAATATACACAATAACCCCTATGAGAGATAGACAGAGAGACAAAGAATAGAAGAGAAACCAGAAAAAAAACTTTGAAAATTACATGTTGTGTAATGGATTTCCTGCCATCTAGGGGAGGGGTGGGGACTGGGGGGTGGGGGAAATTTGTAACAGAAAGCTTTGTATGGGTTAATGTTGAAGAATTACCCATAGATATGTTTTGCAAATAAAAAGTTTTAATAAAAATTTTTTTAAAAAAAGAAAGTTACATGTTTATGAAATGTTTCAAACCAGTTCCAATTGTTCAGTGAAGAAAGCCATATACACCCAGAGAGAGGGATGTGAAATGTGGACCACAACATAATATTTTCATGCTCTCTATTGATGTTTGCTTGCATTATGTTTCCCTTCTCAGATTTTTTTTCTTGTAGATCTGACTTTTCTTGCACAGCAAGATAACTGTAAAAATATGTATTCACATATTTGATTTGTCAAGTATTTGAACATAATTAACATGTAGTAGACTTCCTGCCATCTAGGGGAGGGTGGGGACTAGGGAGGGGAAATTTGTAACAGAAAGCTTTGCAAGGGTCAATGTTGAAAAATTACCCATACTTATGTTTTGCAAATAAAAAAAGTAAAAAAAATAGAAAGTTACATGTTGAATTTGTGCTGTACTAAAAAAAAAATAATAATAAGCTTTAAGTAGTGAGTATTCAATTTATGTACAATTCTTTTCTGTCTTATAACCTATAAGGAAATCTATAAATCCTATGATAATGTTCACTTTATTTGGTTTATTAGATTCAAAATAATAATCAATTAAAATTAATTTTTTAAATGATTGAGAAATGTTACATGCCATGTCAGAGGGCCTTGTGTCGGTTATTTTTGTTTTTGTTCTATGATTGTGGTGCAAAAAGGAAAAGGCATCAAGGGAAGTACCCTCCACCACAGTAGAATGTAAACTCTTTAAGGTCAGAAATTATTTAATTTTTTTTCTTTCTATCCCCAGCCCCAGCACAGTACCTTACACAGAACAAAGAAATAGTATATGCTGGATTAAAATGAATTGAAAGATATTTTCTTCCCTTCCTTCCCTCTCAGTCTTAAGGAAAACTCAGAGTCCTAATATGTTCAACAAGGGAGACACTCACCTTATACCAAGATAAGGTCGAAATGGGTTCATGATTTAGACATAAAAAGTAATATCATAAGTAAATTAGACGAACAAAGAATAGTTTACCTGTAAGAGTTTTGGAGAAGGGAGGAATTTGTGAACAAACAAGAAATAGAGAACAAAACACAAAATAGATAATTTTGGTTGCATTAAATTTAAAAGGTTTTGCACAACTGAAACCAATGTAACCAAGATTAGAAGGAAAGCAAAAAGATGGGAAGCAAATTTTGTAGTCAGTGTTTTTGATAAAGGCGTCATTTATAAAATATATAGATAACTGAATCAAATTTATAAGAATACAAGTCATTCCCCAGTTGACAAATGACCAAAGGATATGAATAGGCAGTTTTCAGATGAAAAAATAAAAGCTATGTATAGTCATTTTAAAAATATTCTAAATCACTATGGATTAGAGGGATGTGAATTAAAACACTTATCAGATTGGCTAAGATAACAGAAAAAGAAAATGATAAATATTGGAGGGGATTTGAGGAAATTGGGATACTAATGCAATGGTGGAAGAATTATGAACTGATCCAGTCATTGTGAAGAGCAATTTGGAACTATTTCCAAGGGTTATAAAACTGTGCATACCCTTTGATTCAGCAATATCACTACTTGGTCTGTATCCCCAAAAGATCATAAAAAGGGAAAGGATCCATATGCCCAAAAAAATGTTTATAGTAGCTCTCTTTGTGGTGGTAAAGAATTGGAAATTGAGGGACTGCCCATCAGATGCAGAATGGCTGAACAAATTATGGTATATGAATGTAATGGAATAATATTGTATCAGTAGTGTCTAAGGAATTCATGTTGGTCCTAGGTTTGGGGATATCTTTTTACATGGGGTATAGGCTAAATAATGGTAGTGGTCAAAGCAGGGACTGGATGGGAGGGATCTCTGGAAGACAGTTGGTCTTCAGTATGAATGATTCAGGTAGCACCTACTACATTCAGTTTCCTATTCTTGGCTATACTCAGTCCTTACCCCGAAAGGAATTTGCAATTTAGTTTGGGAAGCAAAATACACATTTGTAAAAACTGAAATTGAAAATGGAATGTCACATCTGGAAGGATCCTTAGAGACCATCTAAGATGAGGAAACTCAGGCCCAGGATGGGAGGAGACTTGCCCCAGATCATACAACTGGGTATTGGCCAAGTCAAGACTAAATGTCCAAGACTCTTTCTCCTACATGGCACTGACTAGGTAACAAGTTTTTTTTAAGCATTAATAAAAGCATCTTTATAAAAAATCATTCATGAAAAGTATTACTATACTAAAAAGGCCCTGTTTTACTGTAGCAATAAAATGACTAAGTGCAATGACTTGATTTAATAAAAGCATCTTTCAAAAGCTGCTGCTGTGACTATTTTTAACTATAAAATATCCTCATCTAGTGTATTCCTCCTTTTCTGTTGTTGTATACTGTATTAGGTTTGATGAATATTTCAACTTTCCAAAATGTACTGTGTTAACAAATCAGTATAAGCATGTTGTTTTATTTACAGAGAACATAAAATGGATGTTTTCTCTGGAAAGAAAAAAATTCAAATAAAAAGAAAATACTGCTCCCAAAAAATAGTAAAATAAAATAATCATTCATCATTGCAATAGAAGAGAAGATATGATTTTCACTCTTTTTGTTGTTGTTTGCTTGCATTTTGTTTTCTTTCTCATTTTTTTTCCTTTTTGATCTGATTTTTCTTGTGAAGAAAGATAATTGTATAAATATGTAAACATATATTGAATTTAACATATATTTTATCATGTTTAACATCTATTATATTACCTGCCATCTAGGGGAGGAGGTAGGGGGAAGGAAGGGAAATTTTGGAACACAAGGTTTTGCAAGGATCAGTGCTGAAAAATTATCCATGTATATGTTTTGTAAATAAAAATTGTAAAATGCTTTACATCTAAAGCATATAAATGCTACTTATAATGATGATAATGATAACAACTATGATGATGATTTTTTTTGATTGAAGATTTCTGGTTTAATTTAATAAAGATAATATATCTGCAAGGAAAAAAAGTAATCTTGTAATATAGTCAGGAAAGAGCAGATTTTGTAGCCTGACTAGAATACAAGTTCTATCTTTTATACACACTGGCTGTATGATTCTATGCAAGTTACTTACCCCCTGAGAGCTACAGATAACTCTCTAAACTAGAAATTACAGAGAGTATTGACCTCCATAATATGGAACATTTCCTCATCCAAGTAATTTGCTATATGAACAAACTCTTAAGTCTTGGCTCTAATTCTAGTCTCTACATGGTTATATCAGTCTGAATTAGGAGCTCCATGAAGTCAAGGATCATATTTTATCAAAACTCTATATCTGGGAAAATGCCATCCACATCTATAGAAAGAACTATGGAAACTGAATGTGGATCAAAGCATATTATTTTCATCTTTTTCTTTATTTCATATTTTTTTCTTTCTTATGGTTTTCTCCCTTTTGTTCTGATTTTCCTTTCACAACATAACTGATATGGAAATGTTTAAAATGATTGTACATATATAACCTATATCAGATTGCTTGCTGTCTTGGGAAGGGGAGAAGGAAAATGGGAATTTAAAATCTTACAAAAATGAATGTTGAAAACTATCTTTATATGTGATTGGAAAATAATATACTATTAAAATAAAATTTTAAAAAGCAAAGCTAGAGGAAGACAGTTAAAAAAAACTCTATATCCACCTTGCCTAGCATAACCCACTGCATAGAGGTAAACACTGAAATATTCCTATTAAAATAGGAAGCAAACACCAGGGTCAAGAAGAACTTATGGAAGGGAGTGATCAATGAAGAATACTCAGGGGCCATAAACTGGGCTTTTGGAAAGGCAGGTGGAGAACAAGTCTCCAGCCAGGGAACTTGTACCTCAATGCTATTCTATTAGAGAGTTCTCCTCCCAAGGCGGGCACTGGCATTGCTGGCTCCAGCCTTCAGGAGTGTCTAGCCCTGGTAACTCTGGGGCTGGTATAGACATGTCCTGGAGACACCCAGTTCAGAGGAAGGGAGAGGGTGAGGGTTCGGGTAAAGCCCCATTCCATCCACCCACCAGCATACAAGCTCTGCCTGACTGAGGTATGTAGGGAGAAAACATAGATTTCCTCAGATCTGTCAAACATGCTTCTGGTGTCCTTCCCCTTAGCAGAGTGCACCACACTTTATTTCCATCACTCAATTCTACCCTGTCCTAGCTTGTAATCACTTCCTTTTAAATATGGTAGACTCTATTCCAGTTATGAGATTCATCCTATTTAGTAATGGCAATATCTACGGTATTGAATATGACTCCTTGAACTGGGGGGGTAATATCCAGATGACAACAATAGTGTATGAAAGTGCCATGTCCCTAGACCGCTTAAGGAGCCCAAAGGTACCAGAGCTGGAAGACTCATAGGATCAAAGTGGGTTCTACAGTCCATTCTTTAGGTGAGAAACCTGAGGGACCGAAAAAAGGAAAAGTTTGCCCCAAACCACACAAGTACTGTCTCCTCCAGACTCAGAATAAAGGTCCCTCTCAGATCTCTGTCTACTCCCTGAAAAGCTATTTTTCCAGGGGGAATTACAGGATCAGAGATTTTGAATTGGAAGGGATCTTAGAAAGCCATTTGGACCAACCCTCTCATTTTTCCAATGAGGAAACTGAGGCACAATGAAGACTTGATTAGCATCATACAGCTGGTATGGGATCTGGATCAGTCTTCCTGATTCCCCATTCGGTACCTTCTCTATATCAGAGAAGAAAAGAGAGACAGAAACAGAAAAACTTCAAGATAAAAAGGGAAGAAAGAGAGAGCTTGGAGAGAGAGAAGACCTGGGAGGAATCCAAAGTTCCCCTCTTCTCCCCCAAACCCTCCCTATTGATCAGTGGGGGTAGCAGCAGCCTTGAGCAAATTTGTTGACTGAGGGATCCTGTTTCCCAGGCTTTTGAGCTATAAATCTTTGGGGCCACTCCCTTGCCTTATCACAGGATTCCTCATGCTTTCCCACAGAGCAGATTCCCGCAGGGTAGTGGACCAGGAGGAGGCTGGAGCACGAGGCACAGCTTGGGAAGATGGAAAGGGAGGGTTGCCTCTAGAATGAGATTGATTGAGCATGTGGGAAGGCTCACCAAAGTGTGTGTGTACTTATAAACATGACAGTCATCCCTTGAGCCTTTGTCCTAGCTCCTAGCACAGGGAGAGAGACTCGTGAGCAGGATTGGGAGCAGGCAATCACTAAGCAGCAGCCATGCAGAGGAGGTCAACCAGATAAAGAAGGAACCCAAGACCGTACCCCCCTCCCCAACACAGCTGAAGGAACTAAGAATATGTAGCCTGGGAAATAATAATAAGAGCTCATTTTTCTTTAATACTTTAAGGTTTGCAAATTGCTCATTGCAAATTAGATCTTTCTGTTTTACAAAAAAGAAAATAAAGATTCTGAGAAGTTAATCTCCAAAGTAGAGACTGGCTGTCAAGGATCAAGGAACAGAAATAAGAAAATAAAGATTCTGAGAGATTAATCTCCAAAGTAGAGACTGGCTGTCCAAGATCAAGGAATCTTCATCTTAACCTAGAGGTTTACAACCAAAAGGTCCTTGGAGGTCATTTGGTCCAAATCATCATTTGATAGATAAGAGAAAAAAAGGAACAGAGAAATTGAGGATCCCATTGGAGCCAGGATTCAACTGCAAGTCTAGTTCTCCTTCCAGTACCCCATTTATTCTTACAAAGAGACAAGGCATAGAATCATCCTCCTCTTCAGATAGATGGAAAGTTAAAACATGAAGGAAGAATCAAACTTGTTCTGGCTGCAATACCATGGAAAATCACTTAACCCAGGGGTGTGCTGGTAAACATTTAGTAACTCTCTCTATGGGAGAAAAATATATGCCAGACATACTTTTGAATTTAAGATGCATTAATTTTCCATTTATTTCTTTTTCTTGTTCAGTTATTTCACTCATATCCAACTCTAGGTGACTCCATTTGGGATTTTCTTGGCAAAGATACTGAAGTGGTTTGCTATTTCCTTCTCCAGCTCATTTTACAGATGAGGAAACTGAGATAAACAGGGTTAACTGATTTGCCCAGGATCATACAGCTAGGAAGTATCAGGCCAGATTTAAATTCAGGAAGATGAGTCTTCTGATTGCAGGTCCAGTGCTCTATCCACTATACCACCTAACTGACACTCATTTCTTCAGTCTATAAAATCAACAGAACAATAAATCAAGTTCTAATGTGTAGAGTTTAATAGTTTTGAAGATGTAAATGCTCACACTGAAAATTCAACAATTGACACCCCTGGTTTAGCCCCTCTGCACCTCAGTTTTCACATCTGTAAAATAGAAATTGTCCTTTCACTTCTCTACCTCACAAAGTTACTACAGAGACAACAATGGATTAAGCTCACTGGGAGACAGAGGATGAAACCATTAGTTACAATAAAGGAGATTTCATCTTCATGAAAGGAAGGACTTCCTAACAAATGGAACAATCCAACAATGGAATAGGTTGCCTTGATGAGTGACATTTTTGTCACTGGATCTGTTCAAGCAGAGAGGATCACAGATGTCTAGAACATCAGAGCTGGTAGGAGCCCTAAAGAGTATAGTCTTACTTAACAATCATTTGATAGTTGAGGTAAATAGGGCCTAGGAAAGGAGAAGGGAGTTCACAATTAGGAGTAACAGAGCTGTGGACTCAGACCCAGCTATGCTATGTCCCCTAGATGCCAGATGACCAACCACTCATAGATTTGTAAAAAGATAGCTCTAAAAGAGTTTATCATTCAGATACAGGTTGGATTGGATGATCCATGGGTCCCTCCCAGCAATGCAATTGAAGGAATCTCTGATTCTAGGACCACTGACTTTTAGGAGGGTCTGACTCAACTGAGAGACAAAATATCCTGGAACAGTAGAAACAATCCCATCTTGATAGGCAAGAGACTCAACCAGTCCAGTCATTGACTTCATTGTGTGACCCTCAGCAAATCCCTTCCTATGTGTGGGGCCTCGGTTTTTGTCCTCTGTAAATTAACTTTCTAGATTCCCTTCCTGGCTCTGATATTATAATGTCCTTCTCAGGGCTGGGATGGAGCCGAAGAAGTGGATTTGTTCTGACTGGCACCAGAGTGCAGAACTAGGAGTGTAAGTTGCAAAAGAGCCAATGTCAGTTCTATGTAAGAAAAAAATCCCCTAATAATTTGAGTTGCCCAAAGTTGAATGGACTGCCAAGACAGGATGTGAAATACCCTGAGTGAGATATTCCTGGAGAGCTTCCATTAGAGAGTGGATGAGTAGTTGGGGAGGGGGCAGGGGGGAAATCATACACAGGATTTGAGCTGAAAGGAAGCTTAAAGATTGTCTAGGGTCTAGACCAACCCTTTTACTTTACACAGAAGGAAACTGAGGCCCATTGTTGTGGAAAGGATTCCTCCTCAGCCTCCTTGGGCTGAGTGTAGGATCCTGGTGAGTACCTTTTTTCTTTAAATCTCATCTTCCTCATCCGTGAAATAGAAATAAAAAAAAAAATTGCATTACCCACCTCATGAGATTGCTCTATAAACCCTATAGGCAAAGGAGGTGTAATTGCAGAGGGGATGGACCATTAGACTGAATCACTAAGGGTTGGCTCCCTTTCTGTTTCCAGAGTACATGCAGTTTGTGGAACCCAGTTTCAACAACTCTCACTTCTGCTGCTGGGGTGGCCCAACTTGGGCAGGAGACCAAAAGGGCTGGGTCCTTCCTCCTCCCCAGATCCCTAAATACCCAGAATGAGTTACATAACAATTCTTTTTCTCTCTATTTTTCTCTGTCTTTACTCTGTCTCTCTGTCTGTCTCTGTCTCTCTCTCTCTGTCTCTGAATCTGTCTCTCTCTGTCTCTTTCTCTCTGTCTCTCTCTGTCTCTGTCTCTCTGTCTCTCTCTTTTTCTCCCTCTTTCTCCCTCTTTCCTCTCTCCTTCCCTTCCTCCTTCCCTCCCTTTCTCCTTTCCTCCCCTTCTTTTTTCTCTCTGTCCCTCCTTCTTCCTCTCTCTGTTTCTAGGAAGGACTGGCAGGTCCCTAGAACAACCTCTTGGCTCAAAGCAGTGGCAGGTTCAAACTAGACTAAGGTCCTCTGCTCCTCCCAGGGGGCCAAGATCAGGGCTCCCATCCAGAGCTGGGGGAGTGCCCCTCATATAAGCTATAGAAGGCTGGGCTCCAGGAAATCTCTTCACCGTGACTGTGAGCTGCCTAATCCCCTGGCGACAGGGCCAGAGCCCTAAGGTTAGGGGAGAATGTGGCTTCCCACATAACCAACTATGAAAGGCAAAATGAAAATAAGTGGAGAGGGGAGATGCTGAGAGATGCAGAGTAGCATGCGGGCCTAGAATAAAGAAAGCCATTGGTAGCTACAGCAGAGATATATGTAGAGAGATAACCCATCTAGAGAGGCAGGGGAAGTGCAGTAAGATCCAGAGAGAGAACAAAAGGAAGAGAGGGAGAAGGACAGAGAGAAGGGGAAAGTCAACGAGAAAAGGGAATGAGGAGAAAGGCAGAGAACCAGATAGTGCTGGGGAAGGGCTCCATACAACCTGGGGTGCATGAACTTGGGGCTTTTTTTAATCCTCTTTAATCCTCTGTATTTTATTTTATGCATCAAAAAATATTATTTCAAAAAGGGCTCCACAGGCTTCACCAAACCAACAAAGGGAACCAAGAAACAAAAATAAATTAGAAATCCTATAAAGGTAGACCTCTGTGGGATATGTCAGAGGGTCCAAGCCTTTGCCCTAAAGTATACCCTGTCCCTCCCCAAGCTTCCCCAGACTTGGTCTGACTCTCAGACCCATATCCCCATTTGGAAACACTTTACCAAAATAATGAGGCTGAAGCCCTCCCAAGAAAAAGATTCCCTATAGTGAATAGAACCTGAGTTCAGATTCTCCCTCAGTCACTTACTGTGTCTAGAGGACAAAAACTCTCCTAGCCTCAGTTTCCTCATTTGGACTTGACTCAATGACCTTTAGGGTCCCTTCCTCTATGATCCTATTAAACTAGAGACACCTCACACACAAATGAATCAGATTCAATTTACAAACAGGAAAGGCTCCAGAGATCTTTTTTTTTTTTTTTTTAAGTCTGATGTTTGGAACTTGGAACTCATTTTTCCTCTAGAAACATTGTTGTACACATGGCTAGGTTCTCAAAATCCTATGTAACCACTCCTATAAAGAAACATTTATTAAGCATCTGTTATGTGCCAGACACTTCAGGAGACAAAAATGAAACAGAGCCTGCTTTCAAGTAGCTTAAATTCTATTGCAAGAAGGCACTTGTCCAAAAGGTAAAGAATTTCAAGGGGAAAAAATGGGGGAGGAGTGGGAAGGAAAGGATCCTAGTAGTACCAGATCTCAAAGTATACTACCAGCTATAATCATCAAAACAATTTGGTTCTGGTTAAGAAATAGGTTGATCAGTGGAAAAGATGAGGTACATAATATAGAAAAGCAAATGAGCATAGAAGCCTAATGTTTGATAAAGTGTTCGATAAATCTCAATTACTACTTGACAAAAACTATTGGGGAAACTTGGAAAGCAGTTTGGCAAAAACTAGTTAGAGCCTAATATCTCATCTCATATACTCAAACAAGTTTCGACTAAGTACATGGTTTAGACGTAAAAGATGACATCATAAGCAAAATTAAAGGAACATGAAAGAAATTACCTGTCAGATCTATGGAGAGGGAAAGAGTTTATGATGTAACAAGAGATAGAAATCATAGAAGATAAACTGGACAATTTTGCATAAAATTAAAAATTTTTGTACAAACAAAATCAATGCAGCTAAAATGAGAAAAATAATGTAGAGGGAAATATAGCAGCAAATTTGATAATGATCTTTTTTCTAAGCCATAAATAATAATAATAGCCAAATTTTATATAAAGCTCTAGAGAAAAAGATCACAATCTGGGGTCTGTGAACTTGTCCTTTAATATTTTGATAAGGGTTGTTTTATTGTTGTTGTTTTGGTTTAGTTTTTGGTTCTATTTGGAAGAGTTTTTTGTGGGTTTTGGGGGGAGGGTTGCAATCTTATGTATTTTATTCACAGATTACATGGGCTTCACCAGGCTGTCAAGGGGGTCCAACACAAAAAAATATATTAAGAACCTCTGCCCTAGAGTTTAAACCAACTCAATTTTTTTCTGTGTTCAATGAGGTATAAAACAAATCCTCCCAATAAAATTGGGTTTGAAGGGAGGGAGAGAAGGTTGTCAGCATCCTCTATTATGAACATGATTCCCCATTTTTATCATGAACAAAATGCCTTCTAATAAAACCCAGCCTCTTCATTAAAACTTGTTTTCTTTCAAGTGGCTCAGAACTCTTAACCTCTATCACCTCTCTTTGCAACATCCCTGGGAGGCAGGGAGTGTCTGGGTATGATTATCTCAATTTTACAGACTCAGAAACTGAGGCCCAGAGTAGGTAAGGGTCTTGCCTAGGGCAGCTCAGCAAGTTCATAACAGGCCAGGGCAACTCCCAAGAAGCAGACCACTTGGCAAAAACCTCTCTCATGACATTTCTCTTTATTCTGGAAGTATATGAGGTGAAAATTTTTACACTGATCTCCAGAACCACAGAGAACTGGGGTACACTCAAATTCATACAGGGTTCACTTCAATCAACCAAATTATTGCTGATATAAGCCCTGACTCTGACCCTAGGCAGAGCTCATAGCCTGGGCACATGGGAGTTCTGCCCCTAGCCCTGAGCTGATCCCTGACCCTAGACAGGCCTAGACCCTGGCACTAGACAGCACCCTGCTCCTGGCTACACACTGAGCCCTGAGCTCAGACAAAGTTCTGGCTTGACCCTGGTATCAGACGATTAAAAACTGGTCCTGATGACCCCAGCCTAGCAAGATGGCAGGATCAAGGCCTTTAAAACAATCTAACTTAACTCCTTAATTTGATGGATAAGCAAAAGGAGGCCTCAGAAACTCAAGTGACTTGATTAGGGTGGCCCGGGGAAAAAGGCCTCTCACTCCAAGGTCAATGTTCTTCTACAGTACTATACTGTGGCTTTCCTATTTAACTTTCTTGAGTTTTGAACAGAGAGCTTGCCTGTATGAAAGGTTCCAGAAAACATCAATAAATGAGGCATCTCTATTTATAGTTGCAATTCCAGGAATATATGGCAAGAATATGGGACCTTAAAGCAGGAAGAAAGTACCTAAAAACTTTCAAGATCACTTCACCTGGGGTCCATGGATAAATTTTACGAGGTCCATGAGTTTGGATGGGGGAAAAAATTACCTTTTAATTTCAATGTAACTGGGTTTTTTTGTAACCCGATATTAATGTATTTTATTTTATATATTCTATATATATATATATATATATATATTATATATTCTCCTATTTGGAGGAGGATAAGCTTCACCAGTCTGTCAATGGGATCCATGAAACAAAATAACAACCACCACCAAAAAAAAAAGGTTAAGAAAATACAGTCTAAACCAAATACCCTCTTTTTAAATAAAGTTAAACATATCTTCATCCAGAAAGAGGGCTATGGGAACTGAAGGTAGATCACAACATAGTATTTTCACTTTTTTTGTTGTTTGCTTGCCTTTTGTTTTCTTTTTCATTTTTTTTCCTTTTTGATCTGATTTTTCTTATGCAGCATGATAAATATGGAAATATGTTTTAAAGAATTGCACATATTTAACATATGTTGGAATACTTGCTGTTTAGGAAAGGTGGGGAAGGGAGAGAGAAAAATTTAGAACACAAGATTTTGCAAGGAGCAATGTTGAAAACTATCTTTGCATGTATTTTGAAAATAAAAAGTTGTTATCAAATAGATATATATATATGAATGAACAGAGAGAGAGAGAGAGAAAGGAGAGAGACAAAGATAGAGACAGACAGACAGAGACAAAGAGAGAAAGACAGAGAAAGAGAGAGAGAGACAGAGAGGAGAATAAAACCTAGAAAGGGATTTGGCCAAAGCCACAGCCAGGATTTGAACTCTGCTCTCTTGACTCCTACTCCTGGGTTCTTTTGCAATAATACCTCCCTGCCCCTCAGACTGAAAGTCTGCCACTTGCAGAAGGGCAAGCTGGTATACAGGACAAAGTCAAGGGGCCTTGGGTCCTAGTGTCAATTTTTCCCTTAAATCCCCATGTGTTATAGAACAAGTTATTTTCTTTCTCTAAGGTTTTCCCCCCATTGGTAAAATTAGGGAAGGAATTAGAAGGCCATATTAGATGGCTTATCTCTTTCAGTTTTCCCTTGTTTAACTTTATTCTGGAATCTAGACCCTTGGATGAGCTGGGCATCCTTCCAGCAGCTTCCCAAAGCTCTGCTACTTCTCCCAATTCTTAATGTTTTATGGCCTAACATTCTAAAATTCTTTTTCCATTTTGACATTCTAAATAAATGGGGAATCCCACAGATTGGCTGAGCTACCCGAGGATTTCTTCCAGGGCTGGAGAAAGACCAAGAAAACTGTATGTTCCCCTGACCTGTAAGAAAGTACCAGGTGTGATCAGTTGGAGATCTCTATCACCATCTGGTTCAATGCAAAGCACCAAGAAAAATGAATGTCACAGATTCAGCCATTTTTTTTGGAGTGCTTTAAATTCCACCGGAATTTTGGGATTTATTCTATTTTTTTTTTCCTTATGAGACAATCAGGGTTAAATGACTTGCCTAGGATCACACAGCTACCAAATGTCAACATAGTGTCTGAGGCCTGATTTGAATTTAGGTTCTCCTGACTGGCAAGACTGGTACTCTATTCACTGTGCCAACTAACTGTCCTGATTCATTCTAATTTTTTTTCACTTAATAGTATTTTTCCCAATAATATGTAAAGTTAGTTTTCAGCATTCACATTTCTAAGATTTTAAAGTCCAATTTTTTTCTCCCTCTCTTCCTTCCTTCCCCTCTCCCTAAGACAAGCAATCTAATATAGGTTACACATGTGCAATCATTTTAAACATATTTCCATAATTAGTCATGTTGTGAAAGAAAAAAAAACCACAGGAAAGAAAAAAAAACCAAACAAAGGTAAAAATAGTCTGCTTCAATCCACTTTCAGTCTCCATAGTTTTTTCTCCAGATCCAAATGGCATTTTCCATCTCAAGTGTATTGGAATTGTCTTGGATCACTGCATTGCTGAGAAGTGCAAAATCTGTCATAGTTGATCATTACACAATCTTGCTGTTGGTGCACAACGTTCTCTTGGTTCTGCTCATTTCACTCAGCATCAGTTCATGCAAGTCCCTCCAGGCCTCTCTGAAATCGTCCTGCTGGTCGTTTCTTACAGAACAATAATATTCCATAACATTCATATACCATAATTTATTCAGCCACTCTCCAATTGATGGGTTTCCACTCAGTTTCCAGTTTCTTGCCAATACAAAAAGGGCTGCCACAATCATTTTTGCACATATAGGTCCTTTCCCTTCTTTTATAATGTTTTCGGGATACAGACACCCGAAAACTACACTGCTGGATCAAAGGGCATGCAGTTTTATAACCCTTTGGGCATAGTTCCAAATTGTTCTCCAGAATGGTTGGATCAGTTCACAGATTTGTTCTGTTTTGAAAAGTTGTAGCAGGTTTTCTGAGAGTGTCAGAAAAGCCTGGAAAGACTTATGTGAGTGAAGTAAACAGAATGAAGAGAACATTGTGGACAGTAACAATAATATTATGGGATGATCAACTATGACTCTTCTCATCAATATGGCAGTTCAAGGTAATTCCAATAAACTTGGAATGGAAAAGAATCCATACAGGAAACTATGGAGACTGCATGTGGATCGAATCATAGTATTTTTACTTTTTTGTTTGTTTTCTCATGTTTTTCCCCCTTTTGGTCTGATTTTTCTTGCACAACATGACAAATAAGGAAATATGTTTAAAAGAATTGCGCAAATTTAACCTATGTCAGATTGCTTGCTGTCTTAGGGAAGGGGGAGGGAGGGGACAGAGGGAGAAAAATTTGGAACACAAAGTCTTGCAGAAATGAATGTTGAAAACTATCTTTATGTGTATTTGGAAAATAAAATACTTTTGAAAATTTTAAAAAGAGATGGTGGCTGGACCTTGGGATAGAGGTTGGGGAGAGATTATGGAAAGAGTTTTTACCAATGAGTCAGAATATATTTATAAAGTAACCCCAACCTCATTCCCAGATCCAAGGAGAGCTGGATGAAGGAGGAAGAGTATGGCTCTAGGACCTGCCCTCAGGAAACTTCAGGAAGAGAATCTCTGGGGTATTTATCACCTAACAGAGAGAAAGTGTTGGCCTGTGAAAACTCACAGTCTTGTGAAAAACAAAAGGAATTGATCTAAGTTGGACCCTGGCCTCTGCCCTCAAAGAGTTTATCACCAAGAGAGAAAGGAATTGGCCAGAGTACTGCTGTAAGGGAGCTCACAGTCTGGGGGGAGCAAAGAAGGAGCTAATTAGGAAGTGAACCCAAGGGTAAGAAAATCTTTCTGATTACTTCCCAGGAAATAAACTTATGGTGGTTCCTTATTTAATTAACAGCTAAGAAGCAGAGAATTGGATGGCAGCCAGAGGATTTTACAAAACTAGGGGAGGGGAAAGTCTAGACAAACTCCCTGAAAACTGGGAGAGATGGCAGAGAGAATCTGGAGAAAAGGGAGAGAATCTAGAACTCAAAGTTTTAAAAACAAATTTTTTAAAAAATATATTTTATGGGGCAGCTAGGTGGCGCAGTGGTTAGAACACCAGCCCTGAAGTCAGGAGGACCTGAGTTCAAATCTGGTCTCAGACACTTCCTAGCTGTGTGACCCTGGACAAGTCACTTAATCCCAATTGCCTCAGCAAAAAGCAAAAATATATATATATGTATATATATATATATATATATATATATATATATATATATATTATGTGTAACTAGGAAAATAAAATGTTAGAAAAGAAAAGAAAGGGGTATATGTCTTTCTTATTCACCTTTCCCTACCCATTCTTCTATAACTCACTAACTTCTTTTCTCTATCTTCCTCCCCTTCCTTCTCCTTCTCTTAGAGAGAAAGGTGAATCCTGGATTTGAAGTCAGAGGAAATAGATTTGGTTCCTTGTATAAATGTATATATGTATAGTTGCATATATATATATTTGTATATATACTCCTTGTATAAATGTATAAATAAGCTGTATAGTTGCATATATATATATGTATGTATATATGCTCCTTGTATAAATGTATAAAAAGCCCCTCAGATTCCCAGTTTTCTCCTCTCTAAAATTAAGGAGTTGTCCCAGACAGATAGCCCCACTGCTGCCCCTTAGAAAGGAAAAGTAACAGAGTGCCTTTGTGGGAAGGCAGAAAACTAGGGATAAGCTCCTTACAGGATGAGAAGGCAGGAATGGCCTGGGTTCTCCATTGATGGAAGGAGCATCCACTCTAATGCATCACCATGTCTCCGAAAAGGGAGGTATTTCAGAGGGCACCTCATCTGACCCATATCACTAACCCTTGCAGTGGTCCCCAGATTCTATCTGGAGACTTCCAGTGAGGGCAAACTCATCAATTCTATAGATAATCCATTCCACCTCTGGACTAGGAATTGTTAGATTAAATCTACTACTTTGCAGCTTCCTTCTGGAGCCAAGCAGAGCATGTATGATCTCTTCCACATGAGAGCCTTCAAATCCCTAAAGACAGTTTTATTTTGTCCCCTAAACATTCCCATGTTTTTCAACTGACCTTGCGTGATGTGTCCTCCAGTTTTCTCTGGAAAGATGAATATTTATTAAGTAATAACTAAGGTATGGCACTAGGTACTCAAAATAAAAGGGTATAAACAAAATAGTCTCTCCCCTCAGAAAAGTTTGCAACTTACCAGGAAGGTACTTAGATAAATAGGGGAAGACTGACAGACAGACACAGATACAGAAAAGGAAGGAAGGGAGGGAGGGAAGAAAGGAGGGAAGGTAAAAGGAAGGAAGGGAGGAAGAAAGGAAGGAAAGGAGGGAGGGAGGGAGGAAGGAAGGAAGGAAGGAAAGAATGAAGGGAAGAAGGAAGGGAGGAAGGAAGAAAGGAAAGGAGGGAAGAAGGAAGGGGGAGAGGGAGAAAGGAAAGGAAGGAGGAGGAAGGGAGAGAGGGAGGAAAAATGAATGCAGGTGAACCAGTAGCTTTTCTGTACTTGTAGCCTAGACTAGAGCAACGAAAGGTATTCATAAGCAAGACTTAAATCCAGATCTTCAATTCTCTAGCCACCATATCATATTGCCTCTTTAGGTAAACATGAAGTACATATGTAGTTCAAAATAATTTTAAGAGAGAAAAGCACTAACCACTGGTGTGTGGTCCAGACATGGAGTATCATCTGTGCAACAGATAGGAGACATAGAATGTAATATAAAGAAATATCCAATGAGTTGGTTGACTAGGATAGCAAGTGTATCAAGAGAAATGACAATATGTAATAAAAATGTAAAAGTAGGTGGGAGCCAAAATGTAGAGGATTTGGGGATTTTGTATTAAAGATAATTGGGGAACTATGCCGAAAGTGCTATCAAACTGTATATACCCTTTGACTCAACAGTGCCATTACTAGGACTGCATCCAAAGGAAATCATAAAGGAGAGGAAAGGGCCCACATCTGCAAAAATGTTTGTAGCAGCTCTTTTTGTGGTGGCAAAGAACTGGAAAATGAATGGATATCCATCTACCCATTGGGAAATGGCTGAATGTGGTACATGAAGGTAATGGAATATTATTATTCTATACCAAATGATGAACAAGCTGATTTTAGAAAGGCCTGGAAAGATTTACATGAACTGATGCTGAGAAAAACAGCAGAACCAGGAATACATTGTACCCAATAACAGCAAGAATGTGCAATGATCAACTATGAAAGACTTGCTCTTCTCAGTGATTCGAAGCAATCCCAATAGACTTTGGACAGAAAAATGCCATCTTCATCTAAAAAAAGAATTAAGGAGACTGAATGTAAATCAACATAAGCTACGTTTGCTTCTTTTTTGTTTTTTTTTAATCTCTCCCATAGTTTTTTTTCCCTTTTGCTCTGATTTTTCTCTCCCAACATAATTCATAAAGAAATGTGCCTTAGAAATAAATTTACTGGGAAAAAAAGGTAATTGGAAGCATTTTTTTTTTGCATAGGAACATGACAATCAAATGCATGTTCTAGGAACATCAATTTGGCAGCTGTGTGGAGGAAGGGTAGGTTGAAAAGGAAACTTAGAAGCAGGGAGATCAATTAGGAAACTATTGCAATAGTCTAAGTGAGAGGTGATGAGAGGAGGGAAGTCAAGGTATCTTCCCCAGAGTGAGGAGTGTTATCATTCTTTTATGAGATTGCTCCAGGGAACATTCCTGGAGACCAATCAACACATTTTCAGCTTTTTGTGAGACTCATCCCCAGACTTTGTCAGCCTCATACACCATACTTGCTAAAGGGCTCCAACAGGTGGCTCTTAAGGCCTTTTTATCACTCTCCTTCCCTCTGCAATGGGTGACCCCCCAGCCCTGATAATAATTGGGTTGGAGCAAATGAATTCCTTTCAACTCCCATCATGTCCATGACATCTAGTGCCAGGATCATACAAATTACTCTGGATAAACTTCAAGGAGGCATTACAACACTGGAGTGGGGGGAAGTGGAGGAGGAAGGAGGGGGGACCTGGAAAATTTTGCCCTACATTCCTACTTCCAGGCAAAAGTCCCGACCCCCACATGCATACTTCTTCACATGCAAAGACCTCTGCCTTAAATTCCTGCCTCTAAGGGAAAGGTTCTTTTACCCCTTATGTAAAATTTTGTCAGGAACAGAAGTGAAGTTCACTTAGTTATATAAACTCATGGACTCTCTTCCTTTTTATGAAAATTGGGACATTGGCTCCTCTTCAATCCTTTGGCTTCCCTTCCAGTCTCCCTGAACTTTCAAAGGTCACCAACAACTCAGGAGGTATTGGGCTTAATCCTTCAGTAGTCTCAGGTGTAATTCATTTTTGCCTGTGGCTCATGCTCAGTGAGCCACACTTAGGAAGACCTAAATTCAAATCCAGCCTGAGACTCCTACTAGTTATGAGTATGTGTGTATATATACATATACATATATGTGTGGGCATATAAGTAAATAAGTATACATGTGTATAGACACACACCTTTATCTTTTACCAGAACGTTCCTCATCCTATTTCTTTTGAATAAAATATACCTTTCCAGAGTCATTAGAGTGTCAATTCTTTGAGACCAGGATGTCTTTTGCCTTTCTTTATATCCCCAGCTCTTAACACAAAGCCTGACACATAGTAGGTGCTTAATAAATGAAAAATTGATATTGGCTGACTCATAGAACCATATTCCAGTCACAAGACCCATAACATCAAGTCTCAGTGATACTTATAAGATCAAATGTGTCTTCTTGAATCCATTTCCCTAATTAGTTGCACAGAGCCTAACACACAGTAGGTGCTTAATAAATGAAAAATTGATATGGGCTGACTCATAGAGCCATATTTTAATCACAAGTCCCATTACACCAAGTCTCAGTGATATCTATGAGGTTAAATGCTTCTCCTTGAATTCATCCCCATAGTTAATTAATTGCTCATATTTTGTGCATTTATTTGTAAACAGAAGACTTGAAGGTCATGGGTTTTCTTGGTGGCTCTCTCCTTAGGTACTAGATAACAGACTCAGATTTGGAACTTCAAGAGGTCTCAAAGGTCATTTAGCCCAACTCAATGGAACAGGAGCCTACTTCGTGACAGCTCCAACCTGTAATCTTGCTGTAGTGCAGAGCACACTGTCCCAAACACATAGTGGTTGAGTGATCAATCATAGCTGAGTCACTTAAAATCTCTTAATCTCAGGTTCCTCATCTCTGAAATAATAATGCTTGGGCTGCTTACCTCACAGAATTGTGGTTAGGAAAAGTGTTTTGCAAACTTTAAATCCCTAAAGAAACATGTTTTCATTACTAGATCTCCATTTGATCATTCTAGTGAAGGAACACAGAAAAGTTTCCTTAGAGATCCTCTAGTCCAAGAGCTTTTAATCTTTTGTAGCATAGCTCCCTTTGACAGCCTAGAGGGCATCTCTCAGAATCAAGGGTTTTTTCAGTTTTAATAACTGAATGAAGTAACAAATTTCAGTTAGAGACTGGTAGGGGGGAAGAAAGTATTATTTTTCCCAGTCCAAGTTCAAAAACTTTATAATTCATAATCTATCCACAGATGTTGGTCAGTCAATAAACATATATTAAGCACCTACTATGTTCAAGGTGATGTCTTGACTGCTGGGAATATAAAGAAAGGTAAAAATACAATAATACAATTCGTGCCCCCAAAGAGCTTACAATCTAATGAAGAAGACAACATATACTAACATGAAACAAAATATAGATGGGATGGAGAAGAAATAATTAACAAAGTATACACAGCAACAATACTATATGATGATCAATTCTGATTAACATGGTTCTCTTCAACAATGAGATGATTCAGACCAGTTCCAATTGTTTAGTGATGAAGAGAGCCATATACACCCAAGGAGAGGCCTGTGGGAACTGAGTGCGGACCACAACACAGCATTTTCATTCTTTTTGTTGTTGTTTGCAAGCATTTTATTTTGCTGCTCATTTTTTTCTGGGTTGATTTGATTTTTCTTGTGTACCATGATACTTGTATAAATATTATGCATATGTTGGATTTAACATATATTCCTACCATGTTTAACATATATTGGAGTACTTGCCATTTAGGGGAGGGGTGGGGGAAGGAGAAGAAAATTGGAACACAAGGTTTTGCAAGGGTTGATGTTGAATAATTGTCCACATATATGTTGTTTTTTGTTTTTTTTTTTTTGCTGAGGCAATTGGGGTTAAGTGACTTGCCCAGGGTCACACAGCTAGGAAGTGTCTGAGACCAGATTTGAACTCAGGTCTTCCTGACTTCAGGGCTGGTGCTCTAACCACTGCACCACCTAGCTGCCCCCCACATATATGTTTTGAAAAATAAAAAGCTTTAATAAAAGGAAAAAAAGAAATAATTAAAAGAGGGAAGGCTCTCAAATTAAGAAAGATTTTTGTAGAAGTGTCTCAACTCCAGGTTAAAAAGCCCTGCTCTATGGCAACTCTCTTATATTACATGGGGGAAACTGAGGCCAGGAGAGATCAAGTGAGTTGGCTCACATGGGTTTAAGTAGCAAAGAAAGGACGCCAGTCCAGGACCTCTGACTAGTTCCAATGCTCATTCTCCCAGGTCTGGTATTCTCCGGCTTTTTGACTGGCATCCTCCCAAGCTGTGCCCCTGCCAGGTTGGTGTTTATCCACTGCCTTGAATGAAAGAATCACACCCACCCCCTGAGTCACCTCCCAAGAATGTGTGGGAGAACTCCTGTGTCCAGCCTGTGGCAGGGCTTGTTCCTGAGCACTGTGCTGAGGATGTCTCTAGCGGTTTGGATCCACCCCAGGCACTTCCAAGGAGCTGGGGCAAGACCGTCTGGTAACCTCAAAGGGCTTGGCTTTGGGACAGGCCAGAACAAAGCTGGGCTCACCGAGTAGCGGTGTATACATCATTAGCCCATGAGCAGCAGTTTCAGGGTGCCAGGAAGTTCCTTGCCAACCCCACACTGCTTCACACCTTTGCCCTCGCCCTGATGCAGCTAGAACCTAGAGTCTCTGAGCTAGAGCAGAACTCAGAACTGAGCTGGACCTCCTGGCCTGTATCCTGGACGAGCAAGTCCACCCCGAGGGACAGAGCAGATCTTCATCAGTCCCCACTCTCCCCTTCCCCTCATGGCCTAAATCATTCCTGCCCTCCATCACCCAAGCACACTCTAGTCTGAACCACCAGAACAGCTCATTAGTCTCAGTCAGGTCCACAGGACAGACTTCCAGTGTCCAGCTCAGTGACTGACTGAGACAACTAACCCAATACCCTGAAAAATACCCCAGTCACCCCTTCCCCAATGGGGACTGCCCCAAATATAGTTCCCAGCATCACTTAGGGCACAGCCAGGGACCATCTTCCCCACTGCTCACCCCCCACAGTGCTTTCTTTCCTTCAAAACTCAATCCAAGAGTCCTCCTCTGTAAGATGAACACTTTGTCTCTCCAGATGGAACATAAGCTCCTTGGAGCCAGGGACAGTTTCATTCTTCATGTATATCCTCAGTGGCTAGTGCTGGAAAATAGGTGCTCAATAAATACTCTGGATTGACTGACTGCTTGCCTAAGGTCACAAAAAAAGTCAAGAAGCACAAATAAGAGTGGATGCCCCATCAGTTGGAGAATGGTTGAATAAGTTATGGTGCATGAGTGTGATGGGATATTATTGTTCTATGAGAAATGAGCAGCAGGATGATTTCAGAGACACTTACCTGAACTGATGCTAAGTGAAATGAGCAGAACCAGGAGATCATTGCACATGACAACAGCAATATTATACAATGATCATTTCTGATGGACGTGACTCTTGTCAACAATGAGATGATTCAAGCCAGTTCCAATGATCTTGTGATGGAGAAAGCCATCTGCACCCAGAGAAAGGACTGTGGGAACTGAGTGTGGATCACAATACAGCATTTTCACTCTTTTTGTTATTTGTTGGCACTTTGTTTTCATTCTCATGTTTTTCCTTTTTGATCTGATTTTTCTTGTTTTTTTTTGTTTTTTGGGGTTTTTTTTGTTTTTTTATTTGCAAAACATATGTATAGATAGTTCTTCAACATTGACCCTTACAAAGCTTTCTGTAACAAATTTTACCCCCAGACCCCACCCCTCCCCTAGATGGCAAGAAATCCACTACATGTTAATTATGTTAAAATACTTGACAAATCAAATATATGTATACATATTTCCACACTTATCATTGTTGTGCAAGAAAAGTCATATCTACAAGAAAGGAAAATCAGAGAAAGGAAACACAATGCAAGCAAACATCGATAGAGAGCATGAAAATGTTGTAGTCTACATTTCACATCCCTCTCTCTGGGTGTATATGGCTTTCTTCACTGAACAATTGGAAGTGGTTTGAAACATTTCATTGTTGAAGAGAGCCATGTCCAGATCTGATTTTTCTTGTGCAGCATGATATTTGTGGAAATAGGTATAGAAGAATTGCATATGTTTAAGTTATATTAGATTACTTGCTGTCTCCCTCTATCTCAATCTCTAGTTTTGATGTCCTCCTCTCCTCCTTTTAAGCCCAGACCAACTTCTACCTTCTCCTGAAAGTCTTCCTTGTAGCTCCTCCAAATGAAAGGGATTTTTCCTCAACTGAACCCCAAGATTGACCTTTCAGTGTTTCTTTCATGCACAAATCACTTTCTTCTTGACATTACCAGCACATTAGTGCCCATGTCTTTATTTCCCTAATCAATTGTGAGGTACCTGAGTGCAAGGACCCTGTAGTCTCCCCATTTGTTTCCCCCATAGCACTGAACAAGAGACCCTCCATATATCAGGCTGAATAAAAATTGAAGGAAGATTGCTAATTCATACTAATCAACTTACAAAAATTATTGAAGAATTGTAGTTATATTATCTTATTAGGTCCTCAAAATTAAAAAACCTTCTGAAGTTAGTGTTGTTATTATCCCCATTTTATAGCCTCAGGAAACTGAGTCTGAGACGTGTTCAATGATTTGCCTAATCCAAGGTGGATTTTAAACCTTATATATGAAGCTAGACTAAATGACTAATAATAAACCTTTTCCTGAAAGTAGACTTAAAAGCAAGGAAAAACCACTAAGGAGGAAAGAGCAAAGAAGAGGAAAAAGACAAAAGACAAATTTCTGTCACTTGATTCCAGGCTACAGTCTTGAAGTTAAACTTGATTAGCAAGTCTCCTCAGGTTACCTCTGTCCCCTGTCCTTCCCTTTCCCAAAAAAAGAACTAATTGAGGGATGTCAACCCTAGATATCTGAGAAGTCTCAGAAGTGAGAAACATTTGATCTTAAGTTGAATGTGAAAACTAATCTATCCATCAGCTAGGCTGCCTTGGATGGTACTGAGGTACCTGTTATCGTATTTAAATAAATTAAATGACCCACTATTAGGAACGCCATAAAGGGAATTCTGGTCCTTGAAGAGAGATTGAACTCTATATCCTCTGAGATTCTTTCCAGCTCTATGAATCTAAGATTTTAGAAGCCTTTGTCTACCAACCTTCAGCAGGAAATCCTGCTTGGGTGCAAATTGATCTAGATTCTTGGCCATCCCATCCAACTCTGAGATTCTGCAAACTGCTTTGTGAGAGCCGTTCCTCGTGTAGACAGAACTGGTCCACTGTTCTCATTTAGCTGACCTGCATTCAAATCAGGGGCAATAGATATTTGTTCACATTCAAGGCAATTTCAATAGATTTGGGATGGAAAATGTCATCTGCAAGCAGAGAGAGAACTATGGAGACTGAATGTGGATCAAACCATAGTATTTTCACCTTTTTATTGTTGTTTGTTTTTCTTTCTCATGGTTCTTTCCCTTGTGATCTGATTTTTCTTGCACAACATTTCAAATATAGAAATATATTTTTAAAATAGGACATATTTGATCTATATCAGATTGCTTGCTTTTGGGGAGGGAGGGAGGAAGGCAAAAAAATTTGGGATGCAGAGTTTTACAAATACAAATACAAATATGAAATAAGAAAAAAATAAAACACTATTGAAGAAAAAATAGATATTCATTCACTTCCTCAGAGCCCATGAAACCACTGGCCCCACAGGCATCCCAAGCAATTGAAATGCCCAAGATGGGGGTTTGGTTTCCCACAGTCCTGCAGGAATCTGCATTTAGCATATGGAGAAAAGGAATTCCAGGACGGAAGAAATGGCCCAGAAAAAAAAAAAGGCCAGGGAGGGGAGGTGGAGGAACTGACTACACAATTCTGCCTGCAAGGATAACCCTGTGTCATCCCAAGAGCTGGCTTCACTCCTAATCCCATAAGCAAAATCAATGGCTGCAGTACCTTCCTCCCAGGAACAAAGCTGCTCCCTCAGGGATAACTCAGGCTGGGAATGTGCTGAGACTGAGAGAGTTTTTCCCTAAGCCCACTTCTGTGGCTATTGTGCTGTGTGACACTGGGCAAGTACTTCCCCTAGCTGGGTCTCAGTTTCCCCATCTATAAAGGAAGGGCTTGGATTGGAAGGTCTCTCCCAGCTCTGACATACCCTTTCCCCATACCCTTTGCCAAGCATACTCCAAACTTTTAGAAAACCCATTAGAGAAAAAAATTTGGACTTATGACTGTTGTTTTAAGTGATCGTTTCAATGATTTCACTGTAAATGAATGGGAAACACGTGGAATGGAGTTGCATGAATCACACAGGGTGTTTCCAAATGATGTGAGCAGAGCTAGGGGCAAAATGATCAGGGCTTTGATTTATCCAGAACACTGAGCCCCGAGACAAGTTCGGTGTACTTGCCTCCTATCCATCAGCACCTGATAGAATCAGGTGTTTCAAAGTGTTTCCCTCAAAGGCCCAAGACCGCCCAGCCCTGTTCTGCCCTGCCCCGTGGGGGCCCAAGCCCTGGCCTGGGAGTGACATTCCATGCTTTCTGCCCAGATTGAATGTCTTCAGGACAACCAACTTGACTAATCTCTAAGCTAGAATTTTCTTTCAGAACCTAAAGGGGCAAAACAGCTTAAAGGGCAGATAGATATTTGGAGGAACGCCAAAGGAAGGGATGGAGACTAAGGCTGACATCTTTAGGCTAGAGAGAGGGCAGAACAATAGGAAGAATCAGGAGGTCTGGGTTCTATTATCTGTCATTTACCAAAAGGGTGACTCCTCTCTGAGGCTATTTCTTCCTCTGTCAAATGGGGACAATATTCCCCACCCAGTCTCTCCCTTCCAGGGCTGTTATAAGGATTATTCAATTTATCCAAAATGATTAAATTCTCTTTTTCTCTATAATCATAGATAGGGGGTTGCCAAAAACATGCTATTTCTGGATTTCTTTTTTTATTGATTTTAATAATAATTTTTTTTTTTTTTTTTTGCTAAGGCAGTTGGGATTAAGTGACTTGCCCAGGGTCACACAGCTGTTACGTGTCTGAGACCAGATTTGAACTCAGGTCCTCCTGACTTCAGGGCTGGTGCTCTATCCACTGCGCCACCTAGCTGCCCCAATAATAATTTTTAATAATAATTAATAATCTCTCCTTCCCATCCCCAATTTACTTAAGAAATTTTTTACACCAGCCCCCAAGTCAGGAGGACCTGAGTTCAAATCTGGTCTCAGACACTTAACACTTCCTGGCTGTGTGACCCTGGGAAAGTCACTTAACCCCAATTATCTCAGGGGGAAAAAAAACAATTTTTTTAAATGCTGCAAACACATAATCAAGCAAAACAAATTTCCAAAAAAAGTATTTTAATCTGCACTCTGAGCCCATCACCTATCTGCCTTATGGTAAGTAGCATTGTATTGGGATTTCAACAATACTGATTGATAGTCTCCTGTCCTTTCCTTGCAGACAAGATGGAGAGATGTGTTCTCCAGTCAAATAGAACTTGTTGAGTGATTATCCTCATACAGAGGGGAAAGAAAGCTATAAAAATATATAAATTCAGTAAATTTATAACTGAATAGAGGGAACAACACTCTGATGCTTCAAGAGATCAATAGTCCAATTAATGTGAATGAATATCCTTATCCTTTTTACCAGGGATATTTCAACCCTCTGCATCTCCTCATCCCTTGGGATTCTTGTCTTTGTCTTCCAATAAATTCTGCCCAAAGTGTCTGTCTAATCTGCTGCAGGATGTGCTCTGGTTCTTGTAACATTTGCAGAAAGGGGGTGGATATCCTAGTAACATTGGGACTGTCCACATGGAGTCTCTTGTTCTCATTGACATGATTGGCTTCTAAACCACTTTGTACACTCAAGGCCGGATTGGTCCCTTGCCATGGCCCACTTGCATCCCTCGTGTAAATTTACACAGCTCTTTGGGACACCTGTGATTTTCCTTCTCCAGAGACTGTGGTGTTCCATGACTTATTGCCACCACCAAGAGAAGACAGGTATTGAAGGAATGGACCTTTGCAACAGGAAGCTGTTGAGGATCATTAAAAAGGCTGCTCAATACTCCAAACATATGCCAGATGCTCTCCTCATCCTAGTTGACTCTGGACCTACTTCCTTGTGCCTACCTGGGGCATGTAACTGACAGACTGACCCAATGGGTAGACTGCATTTTCTCAGCAATAGGTAGTCACTACCTATAATCTAAGGAGCAGGGTGAAACATGTGCCCAAGTAAAGGGAGAAAGTACAAAGGAGAGGTAAAAAGAGAAAATGTGAAGGACTGGGGAGGAGCAATTGCTTCAAATAATAATATTTGACATTTCATATAGGACATTAAGGTTATCAAAAACACCATGTCATCAGTCAGTCAATAAACATTCATTAAGTACCTACTATGTGCCAAGTACCTAATATGTACCTACTATGTGCTAAGTGATGGGGATACAAAAAAAAAAACAAGACAGTCCTTGATTTTGAGGGGCCCACAGTCTAATGAGAAGGACAATAAGCAGATATTTTTGTAAAACAAGCTGTGAAGCTTGATTCCATAAAAACCTTGGGACTTGGTTGTTATTATTATCCCCATCTTATAGATGAGGAAACTGAGGCTCAGAAAAGTTAACTGATTTTTGCAGAGTCACCCAGCTAATAAGTATCTAAGATCACATTTGAATCCATGTGTTTCTGGCTCCAAGTTCACTGCCCTAGCCATGTTCATCCAGCTTAGGGAAATCAGGAAAGAGTTGAGTCCTGATATGAAGGAAGTCTTGAATGAAATAGTCGGATTTAAACAAGAAGACAATGGATATAGAAGTACCTTGCAAACTATTTATAGAAGTGAGGAATTACTTTTTATCTCCAAAATACTTGTGCAGTGTTTATCTGACCACATGTCAATATTGCCCACACAACTAAGCTTATACTCCATCCACATATCAATGCGTTAGAGGTAACATTATATATACTAGATACTGAGAATTAAGATGCTTGATTTTGCATCTCAAGTTCTGCCGTGTTTTACTAATGTAACCTTGGGCTTATCTTTATGGGTCTCCTTATTGCTAAATATGTTGTAGGGACTTTTCCAGCTCTGACAGTCTCTATTCTTGGTTCTAGGGTCTCTTTTTGCCCTGACGATTTATTTTTCATGTTCTAAAATCCCTGGCACTCTGGTATTCTGTGAGTCAAAGATTAGGTCTTTAATGTAGTTGATGGCTTCAGTAGCTTTCTTCCTTCCTCCTTGGACCCAGATGGCTCTGGAAGGGAAAGAGAGACAGGTGACCTTGCACAGTCCTCCCTCATTTAAATCCAATTCACTTGGATGTCACAGTATCATTCCCTGCTGTCAGGGTCACCTTTAAGAACGAAGGACAAACAACAATAACAATTTCCTTGCTCATAGAGTGTCTGTCCTGCCCTACCTGGCCAAAGTCTCAGCCAGGTAAAGAGGCTGCATCATTCATCAGAAACCCTGATATGCCCTATCAAAAGACCTTCAGGAAACAGCCTGCTCTGGATGGATTATCTATAGAAGAGGGCATTGATCCTATGGATCTTATTCTTTTATTGCTTCATTATATAGAAGGTCGTTCAAGGCAGTCTGATGAGTTGATGAGGTCACAGGGAGTGAGCCCTTGTTCAGGGCTCTCTTTGGCCAACTCTCTTTAGGCAGGAGGATATGAACAGGAACCATCTCCCTGGGAGGACTGAGAACAGCTCTCGAGTCTAAGTAATTGTTCACTCATTCGTGCCAAAATTAAGATGAGTAGACAAGTCCCAACCTCAGAATGATGGTCTGAATGACTCCAGCCTTTATGGGGGCAGATCCATCCCTTTTGAACCAAGTCTCTCCAAGTTTCAAGTTAAAAGGAAACAAATGAGTGAAGTGAGCATCTTACACAGTAACAAAATTATATCATGATCAGTTGTGATAGACTTGGCTTTTCTCAGCAATGAGGTGATTCAAGGTAATTCCAAGAGACTTGGGATGGAAAATGTCATCTGCATCCAGAGAGAGAACTATGGAGACTGAATATGGATCAAAGTATAGTATTTTCACCTTTTCTCATTTGTTTTTTTTTTCTTTCTCATGTTTTTCCCCTTTTGGTTAGATTTTTCTTGCACAACATGATAAATATGTTTACAAGGATTGTTCATATTTGACCTACATCAGATCACTTGCTATCTTGGGGAAGAGGGTGGTAAGAGAGGGAGGGATACAAATTCAGAACACAAAAGTTTTATAAAAATGAATGTTGAAAACTATATTTACATGTGTTTGGAAAAATAAAATAGTATTAAAAAATAAAAGTGAGCAGAACTGAGATCCAAAAAAGAGGTCCAGAAAGACACCTGACCTGAACCCCAGATAGTCATGGAGGGTCATTCAGGATTGTCGGATTTTTTAAAAAATGAAATCCATGCTATTTGTCCTACAGTAGACAGGCAGATAGATACAGATAATTAGCTACATGCAGCCATTTATTGAAGTATTCTCTGGAAGTAAGTAGTCTCCATCCATCTGTCTCCAATTTCAGTCTCAGAGAGAACAGGGCTAAGAGAAAGGTTTGGAGAAAAGAAAAAGTCCTGTATCCTTCAGCAAATACCTGAGTGTGTGTGTACACTGATACTTCCCTCAAGGCTGCAGGTGTGCATTTGCTGGAAGGCTTTGAGAGAGTGAGAGGAAGAGGAGACCTGAGAGTCCCACAGTCCTTCTCAATCTGCCTAGCACTAGCCCCAGCAATGACTTCCAGAATTCACTGGAACGGCCCCTACTATCCCCACTCCCCCTCCTCCAACTTATAGCCTTGGGTACCCAGAATTTGGACCTCCGAAAGTGAGATCCCTTTTTTAGGAGGGGAAAAAAAACTCTCTAGATCAGTTATCAACTCAAAGTATAAAGCTAGCTGTATACTACATAGCTCTCATTTGTCGTGGACGGGAACCAGGCCCAAGCAACCACAGGCATTCCCCCCATTCCTTTTGGGCCATACTCAATTACAGGCTACAATGTCTTAACCATGGCCTAGAAGAGACAGAGCAGGGACAGACCTAAGTCCTGCCTTCAGAGACCTAATAGTCTGGGGTGAGATAGAAGGGGAGCCCCGGCCTAGAAAAGTCACAGTGGAAGAAAGCTCATCCTTCCTAGAGTTCATCTTCCATAAGAGAGAGAAGAAGCAAATCTGCATTTTCCCAGGTAAACAGTAAAAGCACCAGGACAGAAGGCAAGAGGGGGTCCAGGGGCAGAATGTGACAGATAAACAGGGCAGGCAATAAATCCAAAGCACTTTTCCTTCCTCTGAGCCCAAGAACACTTTGTTTGGACTCTTGGTGGTTCTGCTAGGACTGGGGGTTGGCGATTCAGACGTGCCCAAGGCACAACACTGGAGGGGCCCTTTTTAACATGACTTTTAAGAAATACAGATACTTATTGTGCCCTGAAAATCTGTTCTTCACGGCCTATAGAGATTAATTTTCTGATGTCAAGTCCCCATGTGTTACAGTAAAGGTTCAAAGCCTTCGATAGATTGGAACAGATGGGGCTCACTTTTCAAAATGGCCCGGCTCTGCTTGTCATACTGTTTCTATGCCTCTCTATTACATTGTAATCAACTTAAGGGCAGAGATGGGGTCTTTTTTCATCTTAATATCCTTTTAGGATCGAGTTCTTAGGCCCAAGGCAAGAAGAGGCCCAGGCAGGAAAATCTGGACCTGGGGCAGGGTGAAGAACAGGTGCTTTGTGGCAGCTCTGCCCTGCACAAGCCACTTGTAGATCACAGATCTAGAAGGGCACCTGGACTTAGGAGTGGGCCGAAGTCCCAAGTCCGCTCTATCACGAGCAAGGAGTAAATTGGACAAGCAGCATCCAAGTGGCAGGGCAGGGAGGGTCTCACAAGTTAGCCACCAGCTCAATGTGAAGCTTGTACAGGAATAACTAGGGCAGGAAACCCTGTGGGGGTGGTCCAATACAGGGATGGATGATGGCAAGATCAAAAACATGAGGAGGCTGAGAATTGTTCTACCTTGCTTTACCTTCCCTCCATGCTCTAAGTTGTGGCTACAATCCATAACCACTAGAGCCAGAAGGATCTCTATTACAAATCCTCTATTCCAACTCCCTCATTTTATAGAGAATAATAGGAAGGGGAAA
>JAJPUD010000069.1:358190-374031 GCA_023553655.1 Myrmecobius fasciatus
TATAGAGAATAATAGGAAGGGGAAAGGATTCCTCTCTATTCCAACTCTCTCATTTTATAGAGGAGAATAGTAGGAAGGGGAAAGGATTTGTCCAAAGTTGTGCATCAAATTAGTGACAGACCCAAATTAGTGAGAACCCTAAGCTTCTCACTGCTGGTATTCTGAGAAATGAGAAAAGGGACTCAGGTACTGCTGGATGTCTCATTTAAGAGGGTTGACAACTCAATGGCTTTGGAGACATGAGCTCTTTAAGGTTTGGATGCATTCCACTCCCACTTATCACCTAGCTAAGGGGTAAGTAATGGACCAAGTTCCATCAAGTATTCAGTGGTATAGTCCTTACTCTATCTACTGCTCTTCCCACACCCCCAACTCTACCACACCTCCTCCCAAGCTGCCATCATTCTGGCATTTTCCTTTCCTGGTAACATTTTCATAGGGATTTATTTTTTGTTGTGCTTCTTGGTTTTTTGGGTTTTTTTTTTTTTTTTAGTAGGATACATGTTTTTACAAGTTTTAGCTTCCACGAACTCCTACACCTTCACCCCACCCGGTTTCAGGCCTGCAATTTTTTCCAGGCAGTCTTCAAAAGGGTCTTGGATCCTTTGAGTAAGAAAAAATGTTGGGGTTCAGAATTGAATGGCCCCTAGAGTTTGCAGATTAGAGTGTGGAATGAAGGCAAAGAAATAAACCACATGTAATAAGCAATGGGACAGTGACGCCAGAGAAACTTAGTTCTTAGTCCTGGTTCTGATGGCTAAACAACTGTGACATAACTGGGGTCATGTCCCCTCAGTTTTCCCATCTATAAAATGGGGATTATTGATCTCCAAGGTCTCTTTCGAGTCTAATATTCCACTAGTTGTGATCCAAGGCTGAAAAGTTTCAGGCCAAAGACTCAGATCATTCTGAGAGAGTTAAGGCAACTTAGGGAGTGACTGACAATGAATCAGAACTCCAGGATTACATTTCCCTGAGAATAAAGGCACAGGTTTCTAAATTAAAGGGGGGAAAAGGGGGGGTGGCGAAGGAGGTTTCTAATTCTGCAGATTCCAAAACATTTTAAAAGGGCTCAAGATGTTACTGGGCCCAAATCCTGAGATGTCTTGGTTTATTCAGCCTCCCCCGCAAGGCAGGATTTCATTCTACCCTGTCCTGTCTTGTTTGAGTTGTGTGTGTGTGTGTGTGTGTGTGTTTCCCATGCACTCCTGGGTCATTCACACCTCCTTCCTTCTGCTGAACCCAAGAACTAACAACAGCCCAGACTCAAGCCTGATGGTAATCTAGATGCACTCCTCCCTAACTCTTCAAAGTTACCTTTTTATTGCCAAGTAAAGATATATATATACACATATATATGTGTGTGTGTATAATGTACATAAAATATATTTTTAAATTTACATTTTATATATATGATGTACATAAAATATATTTTAAAATTTATATATTTATATATATATATATAAGTACTTACTGTGTGCTAAACATTGACACAGAAGGAAACTGAGTTCTAAGTTGCTTACCTAACCAAATGTAGCCTACAAAATGCCCTCAGTTCAAGCAATCACATACACACACACACATATACAAACACACACACACACACACACACACACACACACACACACACACAGTGAAGTATACACAACAGGAAAACAAAAAAACAGTCCTAGGCCCTGCCCTCAGAGAGCTCCCCATCAAGGGACCGTTCCAGAGCCAGCATCCAGCCCCCAGCTTCTAAAGCCCCGCCAGGGCAGGGCAGTGGAGACCCACTTTCAGCAGCCCCCCCCCCCAAGAGGCAAGACTCTTGAACCTTGGGCTGTGCACTCCCTGACCGGCAGAGAACACATAGAGATTTGTTCCACAATGCAGCTGGCTCTGGGTGTGCCTCCCTCCCCTTCCCTGCTCACCCCTTGGGGAGATATGGAAACAGCACTAACTTCCTATTGGGAAAGCCAGGAGGATTTCTAAATGGTTATTACAAAGTTCAAAGGAGTGGTTCATTAACAAAGAAAGCAGGTGGGGTGACAGAAAAACAAATACACAGATCCCTGTTAAATTAGCTCTCCTTCCACCATTTCCCAAATGCAGAAATTCTTAACTTTTTTGTAGCATGGACTCTAACAACGTGGACATATGGATTCCTCAGGACAGTATTTTAAATCTATAAACATATATATGTGTGTGTATAGATATAGAGAAAGAGATACACACATCTATAAATATTTATACATATATACATACATTTATGCTTGTATATTTCAATATATTTACCTCCTTTGCAATCATATATACACATATAACTATATATAGACATATGCAGTCATATAAAGATATATATTACTATATATAGATATATAACTATATAGATATACATCTATGTCTGCAATCATATAAAAAGATATATAACTACATGTAGATATATGAGATATACCTATAGAAAGATATAATAAATACATATATATATGCATGCCATCATATAGACATATCTATAACTGGAGACAGGTATATAAAACCACATATAGACACATGTATAAATATATATGTAATCATATATAGATGTGTAACTGATATATAATGACACAGACATATATGTAAATACTACATATAGATACCTATATTTGGGCAATCATATAGAGATATCTATAACTAGATATAGATAAAACTATATATAGATACATGTATAGATATATATGCAATCATATATACATATGTAATTATATATAGATACATATACAATCATCTAATGATATCTAATGACAGACATATTTGTAAACACTATAGATACATATATGGAGACAATCACACAGAGATATGTAGAACTAGATATAGATAAAAATATATGTAGAGATATATATCTATATGTATAGATAAATATAATCATATATAGATATATAACTCCATATAGATGTATATAGTCAACTAATGATTAATGACATTTAGACATGTATGTAAACTATGTATAAATACATATGTATCTATACTTTGAATAGATACATATGTAGGCAATCATATAGATATCTATAACTAGATATAGATAAAACTATGTGTAGATAACATGTATAAATATATATGCAATCATTTATAGATATAGAATTGCATATGGATACATATGCAATCATATACAGATATGCATAAATAACCATGGATATATATATATTAAAATTATATAGATATATATATATATGGTACAATCATATATAGATATCTATAATTACATATAGATATATACGCAATCACCCCAGGTTAAGGATCCCTACTATCCTATTACACTGTTCTGGTTCTCGTCCATCCCCTTTCTCAGTCACCTTCATAGTCTAATCTTCCTTATCTTTCTCTGGACCCTTAATCGAATGACCTCCAATGTTTTGTCTTGGTTCTTTTCTCTCTACATCACTGGTACTCAAAGGGAGCATCACCAATCTCTCTCAATGCAGGCACAATAAAACATATAATTTTGTTTAATACAAAATTTGGCTACCCAGAAGACATAGGTCATTGTCTATCACCATGTCTCAAAACTTTGTAATTCCTCCCTCTATTTTTATTCCAAAAAAGGGGTGGGTGGGGCTCTAAAGGGGAAGGATTGTTTGAGGGAAGTGGTTATCAAAAACAAAATAGTAGGAAGGAGGCAAAGGGGATAAGAAAGAGAAAAGCATAAGCTAGAGTAAATAAGATAGCAGGAAATACAGAATTAGTTATTTTAACTGTAAATGTGAATGGAATGAACTCTCCCTTAAAGCAGAAGCAGATAGCAGACTGGATTAAAAACCAGAATCCAACAATATGTTGTCTACAAGAAACACATCTAAAACATAGAGATACATACAGGGTGAAGGTAAAAGGCTGGAGCAGAATCTATTATGCTTCAGGTGAACAAAAAAAAGCAGGGGTAGCAATCCTGATCTCAGACCAAGTAAAAGCAAAGATAGACTTAATTAAAAGAGACAAAGAAGGAAATTATATCTTCCTAAAGGGTACCATAGATGATGAAGCAATATCAATACTAAACATATATGCACCGAGTGGTATAGCATGGAAATTCCTAGAGGAAAAGTTCAGAGAGATGCAAGAAGAAATAGACAGCAAAACTATAATAGTGGGGGATCTCAACCTCCCTCTCTCAGAACTTGATAAATCAAACCACAAAATAAATAAGAAAGAAGTTAAGGAGGTAAACAAAATGTTAGAAAAGTTAGGTATGATAGATCTCTGGAGGAAATTAAATGGAGACAGAAAGGAGTTTACTTTTTTCTCAGCAGTCCATGGAAGTTATACAAAAATTGACCATGTGTTAGGACACAAAAACCTCAAAATCAAATGCAGGAAGGCAGAAATAATAAATGTATTTTTTTCAGATCATGACGGAATAAAAATCACATGCACTATAAGGCCAGGAGAAAATAGACCAAAAACCAATTGGAAACTAAATAATTTCATCCCAAAGAATGAATGGGTGAAACAGCAAATTACAGACACAACTACTAATTTCATCCAAGAGAATGACAGTAATGGGACAACATACCAAAATTTGTGGGATAGAGCCAAAGCGGTAATAAGGGGAAATTTTATATCTCTAGATGCTTATTTGCATAAAATAGAGAAAGAGAAAATCAATGAATTGGGCTTGCAACTAAAAAAGCTAGAGAAAGAACAAATTAAAAACCCCCAATCAAATACCAAACTTGAAATCCTAAAAATAAAAGGAGAGATTAGTAAAATTGAAAGTAAAAAAACTATTGAATTAATAAATAAAACTAAAAGTTGGTTTTATGAAAAAACCAACAAAATAGATAAACCTCTAGTTAATTTAATTAGAAAAAGGAAAGAGGAAAATCAAATTGTTAGTCTCAAAAATGAAAAGGAAGAACTTTCCACCAATGAAGAGGAAAATTATTTTTATTCCAACCAAATCCAATCATTTAATCGTTGACTACATTCAGTCATTTGAAACTGAGTTCAAATCTGATCTTAGGCACTTATTAGCTGTGTAACCTTAGACAAGTAAGTTCATCTCTGCCTCAGTTTCCTCATCTGTAAAATGAGGATAATAATGGCACCCACTCCCTTACTGTTATGAGGGTTAGATAATAATTATTAAGCATTTAACTTAGTGCCCAGCACTTAAGCTTCTATATAAATGCTATAAAAGTTATTGTTATTATTTACAAACTTCTACTATTTGCAAATCCATTATAGTCACTTCCTCCCCACTCACACTGAATTCAAAGCTCTCCATAATAGGCAAAATGGTGTGGTAGAATCAGGAAGACCTGATTCAAATGTGGTCTCAAATACTTAATAGATGTGTGATCTTGGGCACTTAACCTCCCTATATCTTCATTTCCTCATCTATAAAATAGAAATAATAAAGGCATCTTCTCAGAGTTGGGAGGATAAAATGAGAAAACATGTGTAAAGTACTTTGTCAATCTTAAGTGCTATATAAATGCCAGCTGGTGCTATTATCCAACAACAAATTTATCTTTCCAAATTATTAATTTTCCACCCCCTGACTATTTCAGCCTTAGCCCCCATCTCTATTCCTTGAATCAGATTGTTCCTCTCAACTAGCTTGGCCTCCTGTTCTCCTGCCTGTCTACCCAGCTCTTAGCCATCCTTCAGAGCTTCATCAAAGTCCGTCCCTTGCTAGCTTTGTGACCTTAGCAAACCCGCTTCCTTCTATAAAAGAGGAAACAAATCATAAAGTTTCTAAAGTTTTTTTCTTTGTTCTAATATTCTGTGTTCCAAGGACCTATTAGGTTCTGACATTCTTTTTTCCAGGCTTCCATGCCACTTGGGTATTCTATGTTCCATGCTCAAAGGTTCTTTCTGTTTTGATGTTTTATATTTCTCTGGATGGAGATCTGTCTATTTGGGGCCAGAGCTCTGATGCTGAGAACTGGGTATCTGAGTACCACCCTGTCCACAATACCCCACCACCTCCCTCTACACACACAGAGACACATATATCCCTTGGGAAGCATTGGGGGGGAGGATGAGCCAGGATAGGGAAATGACCCATACAAAAAGCCATTTCCCGAAAACCATGCAAGTTTCTTGGCTTGTTTTACATTTTTGAAGGAGGATCATGGGGATCATAATTACAGGGTTTTTATTACACAGCAACACGGAAATGGAATTAAATGTCAAATGAGTTGCTGGGAATTAAATATGTAAACAGAAACAAATGGACATTTCCATGATCTTTTGCCTGCTACTGATGAGGTTTCACAAACATCACTAATCCTCCTGACCCCCCAAGTCTAAAGGGAGGAGACCTTGTTTGACCTAAGAAAAGAAAAATATTAATTTCTAAAGAAAAATGTGAGGGATCCAGTCAAGAGATATAAAGCAGTCAACATTCTGGAGTCTTCTGCCTGTAGAGGATATTAACTCCCTAGATTCTGGGCCATGGATCCATGGATGGTTGGATGACGATCTCTCCAGGTAAAATCAAAGAATCTCAGCTATAAGAGGAACCAAAGACAGAATATGGCTCAATGTCCTTATTTTACTTTACAGAATACTTTTACAGACATACAATATACTTTGTTGTTGTCATTTGTCCTTCTTTCTCAAAGATGACCATAACATCAGGGAGGTGATACTGTGACGTACAAGTGAATTGGATTTAAGTCAGGGAGAGCTATGCAAGATGTCTATCAGAGAGGTAAAGAAACTTCTATAATATATAATATTCTATAATATAATATCATATCCTGAATTAGTGACAGATTCGGAACAAGTACCCAGAACATTTGGCAGAATTTATTATATAATTTTACAATGAAATTAGAATAAAATAAAACTGTTTTATATAAACTTTAAAAAAAAACTCAGTCTCTAATTCCTAACTCATTGTCCAATATGTTATCCCATGCTGACTTTCTCATCCTAAAAGTAGACCCTATATAATATCCTGTAAGAGGTGCCTGGAAGCCTTAAAACAATAGGACTTATTTTCCACTTATGAACCCTTTTCACTCAAAAAATTTTACACAATCCCAAGTATATAGGTATATAAAATAGGTATATTTTAGTATATAATATATATATTATTAGTATATAATAGTATATAATAAATGTTTTTATTATATAACTCATAATTTTGTGATCCCCACGTTCAGTTTTTTGTTTTGTTTTTTTGTTTTTTTGGGTTTTTTTTGCTTTTTGCTGAGGCAATTGGGGTTAAGTGACTTGCCCAGGGTCACACAGCTAGGAAGTGTCTGAGACCAGATTTGAACTCAGGTCCTCCTGACTTCAGGGCTGGTGCTCTAACCACTGCGCCACCTAGCTGCCCCCCACATTCAGTTTTAAGGTGCCATATGAGATCTCAAACCACAATTTAAGAATCTGGACCTTAAAAAAATCATTCCACCCAATGTCAGCAATGCCTATAGTTCCCATCATTAGAACTAAATTCCTTGCCTCTCTCAAGGCACTACACTCAAAACTAGTTTTCTCAACCAATAGTTATTATAGATCTTCTATGTGCAAGACCCTAGGCGTGCTCCTGAGAATATAGACAAGTATTTGTCTTCAAGGAGTTTACCATATAATTGGGAGAGAAATACAAGGAAGAGCAAGAGAAATGGGGGGGGAAAGCAAGGACCGATAAAATCTTTAAGAAAGGACAAGTTGCTTTCACCTGGGAATAGGGTGGAGAGAAGAAGGGAGGGGTGGAATTGGGCTTTAATGGTGTCTTCACTGAGCCTTGAAGATAAAGCTCTAAACAGGAAGATGGATGGAAAGAATCATAGCAGCATAAATCTAGAGGTAGAAGGGACTTCAAAGATTATCCAATCCAAACTGTATCTGAAAATAATCAAAAGTAATAACTATAACAATTCAAATCAGAATTATGTGTTATCTCATAACAACTTTGTTATGAGTATATATATATATATGTATATGTATATGTATATGTATATATATATATATATATATACTATGAGGAGTAAGTCCTATTATTATCCCTGTTTTACAGATGAGTAGACTGAGACACAGAGAGATTAAATGACTTTCCCAGAGTCAATGCAAAGGCAAAATTTAAGTTGTTATTCCTGAATCAAGTTCCAGGACTCTACCCATTGAACCACCTAAGTGCCTAAGAAAAATCAGGAATAATCAAGTTTACAACTGGTGTGAATTGGAGGATGGTACTATCCCCTAAAGAGACTGTAAAGTTAGCAGGAAGGTCAGGGTTTTTGGGGGGGGTTTTGGGGGGGGGATATTGGAGGAGCTTGGAACTTGACTCAGAGGGAAAGTGGACTCAGCCTTAGTACTTTGGGAGGAATTAATTTATTAAAAGCTTCCTTCTTGACAACAGAAACCCCAGGCAAAATAGGAAAGGGCACCAGGAATAATGACAGAAGACCAAGGTCATCAAAGTCAAACTTTGTCAACTTTATACCTCTTATCAAAAGTATTGGGGCATTCAACATCAAAGATTCTTTATCTCTTCAAATATCACCTCTGACCTCTAAACAGATTTAGTCACTAGCTGCCTAATAATAGATGATATAATCTAGTAATTCTCCAACTATAAGGTTTCAAGACCTCTTTAAAGTTTTAAAAACTATTGTGGACCCCAAAGAACTTTTGTTCATGTGCATTACAGCTATTGACATTTACCATATTCGAAATTAAAATATCTTAGCATAATGATGAAAATAGTTTCGAATTTGTGGACCTCCTGACAGGTTCTTGGGAAAGCAAAGCAAGAGCTTTCAGCTTTTACAAAATCCACCTAACTTTTTTTTTTTTAATCTTCCTCCTGAGTTGATTGGCAAGGCAACCTGAGGTATTTGGAGATTAAAAAGAATCTCCTTATGGCAGTTCAACCAAGTTCCTTTGTAGTTTTGCTAAATAGAGTCCTAAGAATTATTTTATAAGGTCCTAGGCTACTGACACAGAGTTGTGATAGGATTTAAAAGAACTTGTAGACCATAACTCAAATAAAACTTTGAACTGGAAGGATCTGAAGAGCGAATGAAGAAAAATCATTTCAAAAAAACAAATTTTTAAATACCTCTGAACTCTTTTGACTAGCTGCCTAACTATAATTAATAGGTTAGCAATATGAAAGAGCTAAAGATGGCCCATGGGGCTATAAGCTAAAGAGCTGGCAGACCACTTTCCCTATGGAGATGAAGCTGTATTGTAACTAAAGACCAGCAGGTGTCAGAAGAGAGTAACTCAATGGAGTAACCCAATGACATCAGCAGAGGATTTTGGTAGTTCTGTAGGATCAGATGTCATTATTCTTAACACATGTATTCTTTAGCTATCGATGTTCCAAGCTATGGCATATTGAACTAAGATTCCTCCCAGCTCTGACAGTTTACATTCTATGTTTTGAGGGCTCTCCCACTTCTTGAGAAAATAAAAGGGCCATTTTTTTTTCATTTTCATGCAAAATAATTTTCAACAGTTACCTTTGCAAAATCTTGTATTCCAAATTTTTCTCCCTTTCCCTGCCCCCTTCCCTACATAGCAAATAATGCAATATATGTTAAACATTTGTAATTCTTCTATACATATTTCCATATTTATCATGTTGCACAAAAAAAAAATCAGATCAAAAAAGGAAAAAAATGAGAACGAAAACAAAAAGAAAGCAAACAACAATAAAAAGAGTTGAAAAGACTATGTTGTGATACACATTCCATCCCCACAGTCCTCTTTTTGGATGCAATGAGAATCTAAATTCTTTTTTAAATTGTTACTAGCATATAATTGATATCATATTGCTTTCTTTTCAATGGGTAGAAGAAAGAAAAAGGAGAGATAAGAAACAACCAGCAGGATGATTTCAGAGAGGCCTGGAGAGACTTGCATGAACTAATGCTGAGTGAAATCAGCAGAACCAGGAGAACATTATACAAAGCAACAAGACTATACGATGATCAATTTTGATGGACATGATTCTCTTCAACAATGATGTGATTCAAACCAGTTCCTCCTATTGTTCAGTGTTGAAGATAGTCATATACATTCAGAGAGGCCTGTGGGATCTGAGTGTGGACCACAACATTTTAATGCTTTCTCTGAATATTTGCTTGCATTTTTTTTTCCTTCTTAGGTTGTTTTTTTTTTCTCTTTCTAGATCTGATTTTTCTTGTGCAGTAAGATAACTGTATAGATATGTATACATATATTGGATTTGTCATGTAATTTAACATATTTAACATGTATTAGACTACCTGTCATCTAGGGGTGGGGATGGGGGGAAGGAGGGGAAAAATTTGGAACAAAAAAAAATTTTTCAAAGGTCAATGTAGAAAAATTATCCATTTGTCTGTGAATAAAAAGTTTTATTAAAAAAAATTTAAAAAGAGAAAAAGGAATTTGGAATTCAAAAATTTTAAAGAAAAGAATCACTAAAATAAATGCATACATAATTAGAATTTTTAAGATGATTACTAACCTTGCTTTTAAAAGTGTTTTTATTGATATCTTTTGTTTTAATGTCACCTTCACATGCAAATATTTTAACATATGCTTTGCTGCTCCCATCCCCTACCCCACAGAACAAAGAATAGAAAAAGAGAAAAAAGTCATCATGTATATGGTTTTTCTGGTTCTACTCATTTTATTTGCATCTGTTCATAAGTCTCTCCTTGCTTCTCTATATTTTCCATATTAATCTTTTTAAATGACATGGTAATATTGCACAATTTGTGCAGCCATCACCCAATGGATGAGCATATATTTTGTGAGCCGTTCTTTGCTACAACAACAAAAGCTGCTATAAATGGGTTCTTTCTATCTCTGACTGATAGTCTATTATAAGATCCCTTCCAGCCCTGATAGTCTATGCAATAAGGTTCCTTCCAATCTATAATCCTCAGAGCAACCACATGACTGGTTCTGTATGCATTAATTAGAATAATGGTCAGTTCTCAGGAATTCTGGGAGAGGCAAGAAGCCCAGCTCCCCTTGGGCCACAGAAGGCTGGAGGACCCTGCCCATGTCCATGAGCCGGGTGTTTCTGGCTCTCAGGCCTTTCCCAGCAGCTGGGCCACCAGATCGGCCTAGAAGCCAGAGTGAGCTCATTCCCACTCCCAGCAGTGGCTGTTCCGGCTGGAACATGGAAAAGGCCATTGTAGGATTAAAAAAAAAAATTGGAGAGACAGACAAATAGACAGACAGACAGGAAGCATCCAGTCTAGGCCGGAGCCTCCCCCTTCTCAGGCAGCTGCACCAAGGGCTGGACAAACAATTAAAATCACCCCTGACCCCCTAGTACTTTTCACAAACTCTCCCAGAGTTTGAGAATATAAAGTCCCCTCTCCTCCACCCCCACCCAGCAAAACCAGGAAACCTGCCCATGCCTGAAATTTTTTTCCTAAAGGGACACACCCAGGCCCAACAACGCCCAGCAGTCCCCTACCTGGCCCTTTCCCAGTCCTATTCTTTCTTTTGTCTTCTCGGCTTCTCTGTGGACTGGGGAGGGGAGCCGCTGTCCTTGTCCCTACTTTACAGAGAAGGAAGGAAATCTGGACCCAGGGACCAAAGTGTGAGTCAGAAACTGATTTTCTAAGAACCCTTTCAATGCTTAAGACCACTCAGTAGGTGAGCCAGCTGAAGGGAGAACTCCATCTCTGATGCTTATTAGTTGGATGACCCTGGGTGCAAATCACCCTGCCTCAGTTTCTGCTTCTCTAAAATCGGGGGGGGGGGGCAGATAGAGCATCAGCCCTGAAGTTAAGTTCAAATCTGGCCTCAGACACTTAACACTTCCTGGCTGTGTGACCCTGGGCAAGTCACTTAACCCCAATTGCCTCAGCAAAAAATAAATTAAATTAAATTTTAAAATAAAATAAAATTGGGGGGGGGGTCAGATCAAATTGCCCCTAGAGCTATGAAATAAGAGAAGAGGCAATTACTTGTCTGATACACCAATTGTCTCCAGCAACACTACCTGGGATCTGTTTTTCAGGCCTGTGAGATTTTGAGGGGCCAGGATTGACCCTTAGCCTTCTGCATATTCCCCCTCTATGTTTACAGTCAGCCTTGCACAAATAGGAGTACAATACATCCCCAGTCAAACTCAGAAGCTTCTAACTCTTTCTGGAACCCAGCGTTCCTTCAATCTCCTTCAATCATCAGCAGCTATTTCCCATGTCTATAGGGCTCTCCCTCCCCCCTTATCTCCACTTATCAGAAATCAAAATTAAACCAAGAGTGAGGCAAGTTTTGGCTACACCTCCAGGAACAGGCAGACAGGAGTCCTGAGATGGCCCTTTTCTTCCTATCTCTCTGAAGGACTGCCATCCATACCCCACAGTCGGCCCTAGAAGTGTTGTGTGTGGTATAGGGTATCAGTTTGGGTTTTTTTTTAATGCAATGTGAAATGCAGGAACAGATGATGATGTCCCACTGAAATTCATTGTTCACCTTCAGTAGTATCTAATTCTTCATGTCCACAGATCATAGTATCCCAGGCTTCCAATCTGAGAGGCTCATCTTCCAAAGTCCTCTCTTTTAGCATTTTAATACTATCCACAGGATTTTTTAAAATAAAGATAATGAAATAATTTGCTCTTTCCTTCTCCACCGGATCAGTTTTTGTCGGACCTCCTTACTGTCTATCCTGGGTTACACTAAAAGGCATTGCCCATGGTCTCACTGAATCATGAGAGCCCCTCCACCACAAGGCAGCAGTCCCTCAAACGCCACTCGTTACCATATTACTTTATTTAGTTCATTCTTATTGCACTGTTCACCTTCCAACAGTACTTCAATTTAATTCAACATTTATTCAGTACTTACCATGGGCTTGGCCTGGCCTGGATGCTAGGGATGCAAAGAGAAAGACAAGTTCTTCCCATCTCTTGCTTTGGTAGAACTTGTAAACAAATAAGAAAACACAAGGTAATACAGGAGGGAGACAGACACTAATATTTAGGGCAGGGGAGTGATGGGAGAGGGTGGGAGGTTTACCATGGGAGATGCCCTGAGCTGAGTCTTGAAGGAAGTAAGGCACTCTAAGAGATGGCTGATAAGGAGGGAGTGCATTCCAGGTATTGGAGAGAGCCTGAGTAAATACATGGAGAGAGAGAGAGAGAGAATGCCAAGTTCAGGCAACAGCTTATAGTCCCCAGCTTGTAGAATAGAGGAGGGTGCAGGGTAAAGTGAAATGGCTGTAATTGCTTACTGTCTCAGGGAGTAAGGGAAAAAGGGAGAAAATTTGAAACTCAAAAAAAAATTTTAAATGAATGTTAAAAATTTTTTTACTTGTAATTGGGAAACATAAAATATTATTTAAAAAAAAAAAAGTACAGTGAGACCCAGAAGCTAGAGGGACATAAATTTGAGGCTGAGGAATTCAAATTTTATCCTAGAGACAATAGGAAATTACTGATGATTTTTTAAGGAGGGGAATAGCAAAGTCAAATCTTTATGTTAAGGAATATAGATGATATTGTTGACCAAAGTTTTTTAAACTGTGGGTTGGGATCCCATATGGGATCACATAACAGAATGGGGGGAGGTCATGAAATTATGACTTATTATCAGTAAATGCTTGATTTATATATCTATTTTACATATCTATATATAAAATTTATAAAATTTCTCAGGCAAAAAGGGATTGCAAGTGGGAAAAGTTTAAGAATCCTTGTTGTAGATGATAGAATTGACTAAAAGCAAGAAGATCAATTACAAAACTACTGTAATAATCTTGCCTAGAAGTAGAGGGCCCAAAGGAGAGGAGAAGTGGAAAATGGAAAAGAACAAACAAATGAAAGAGATGATATAGAGATAGAACGTCCAGGATTTAGTAATTGATTGGTTTGAAGATGAGCTTGTCTACTTGGATGAAAAGACAGTGGTAACCTCAACAGAAAGCAGGAAGTTTGGAGGAGAAATGGAGATTTATAGCAGATAAGTTCCTTCCTTCCTTGCTTCCTTTTTTCCTTCCTTCCTTCCTTCCTTCTTTTCTTCCTTCCTTCCTTCCTTGCTTCTTTCCCTCCTTCTTCCTTCCTTCTTTCAAGGGACAGGAGTTTAGGAAAATGTTAGGTTAAATATAAAGATTTTAAAATGATTTGTGAAATGGTGATAAGTGAATCTATGCTAGTTAATGAAAGTATTAAGAGAGGAGAGGAGAGAATACAGAATAGAGCTTTGGGGATACTCATGCACAATATATGGAAGGCTTTGTTAATTCAGCAAAGGAGAACCAAGAGAAAGCTATCTCACAGAAGTCAAGAAAAAAGAGAATGTAGGGAGCAGAAAAGGCCTTGTGTGAAAGGCAGCAATTAATGAGCTAAGTTGTGAGAGGAGGCTTTTTTTATTTTGTTTTGTTTTGTTTTGGGGGGGGGGTATTGTTGGGGGGGATTTCTTAAATTTTTAAATTTTATTTTGAACTTAAGTATAAAATAAGAAAAAAAGACATTGTCATGTATATAGCAAAACATAATAGAGGATTCAATATAAAATACTGAAGTTCCATTTGAAGAAACCTATATAATACCATACATTGTTTTCAAAGATGCCCAGATTTTCTTTGCTTCCTTGTAGTTTTCTTTTGATCTCTGCTGTGTACTTTTAATTTTATTTTTCTCCTCTCTGTCTCCCTCCAAAGAAGGCCACAATTAAGCATGTGTATATGTGTATATGTACATATATATACATAATGTGTATGTATATGCATACATGTAAATTTACATAGATTTCTACAAACATATACACTCATACATCTATATGTAAGACACTACTATGCTTATTTCCACTTGTCACCTATTTCTCTGAAGGTGGATAGTATCTTCTTTCATAAGTCCAAGTCTTTCCATGTTTTTCTAAATCAACCAGGGATGAGCAAAGTTTTGAAGCAAAGCAGGGACTCCAAGAGTCAAAATCTGCAGAGGACAGTTAGCAAAAGCACTAAGCAGAGACCAAGATTTAGCTGGTAGGTAAGAGGTGAGGAAAATAAGAAGATGAGAGAAGAGGAGTAGGATTTTCTAGGATTTTTGCTATGAAAGAAGGAAGGCATATAAGATAATACTTTGGTGAAATGTCAAGATGAAGGATGGGAGAAAACTCAAAGTTTTTATAGGTGTTAAAGGAAACAGTAAAGAAAATATGAAAGAAGGAAGAAATGGTCTAAGGAGCAAACTCCCAGTGAAGACTGAAAGAGATGGGATCAAGAGCACCAGCAGAGAGAAAAATCATGTATGACTTCCTCAGAAAATGGATCAAAAGAAGAAAGAATGATACACAACACAAAAGGAATATAAGGTATACAGTCGAGGATAAGAGGGAGATCTTAGATAATAGCCTAATTTTCTCAATAAAAATAGAAGGTAAAATCTTCTGCTAAAAGGAGAGATTGAAATGGCCTCTGTGCAGAATATGACAAAGTCAACCAAGGACTGCTTTGCAGCTGAGAGGACACAATTGAGATAAAGTAACATATTTTTGAAATGGGTCTACTTCTACATTAAGAAATATGGGTTTCTCCAACAGTGCTGGAGCAAGAGTGAAAAAGGTCAGTCTATCCCATAGAAGGGGTTTGGTAAGATTTAAGTGGCAAAAGAACAAGGGAGCAAGGCATTCAATGAAACATCAATAAGTATGTGAAAGTTTGTGAGTTTAAGGTTGGGGCTGTGTTGGAGAGAAAGACTATAAGCCAAATGATAATCTCCGTAATAAGGTAAAAGAATGATAGAGATTGGATGATTAGATGGAAATAAAATTGTGGAGGAGAGGTTGCCAAATGATAGGACCAGAAAGACAATTAGGAAGGAAGAAAAGGAAGGAGGAAGAGAGAGAGGAAGGAAGGAAGAAAGGAAGGAAGGAAGGAAGGAAGGAAGGAAGGAAGGAAGGAAGGAAG
>JAJPUD010000069.1:375557-440975 GCA_023553655.1 Myrmecobius fasciatus
AATAAATGCATTTGGAACTTTGAGATGTCAAATCTTTCAATATCAGACATCTAAGAGGCCATGGACATGTTTACTTTGACATATATATGTCAAAGTTATATGTTATAAGCTTAAGAAATAAAATGAGTTGTTAATTAATTAACTTAAGCTACCAAGGCTCCATTCCCTTTATTAATAAGAGTTGCCATAAACATATATACACATCTATATGCCTATATATTTACACATGTATGCATGCTTGCTCATGTACGTACATATATACATGTATATATACACATTATGTTGTGTCTAACTTTTTTGGTTACTAATAAATGCATTTGGAACTTTGAGATGTCAAATCTTTCAATATCAGAAATCTAAGAAGCCATGGACTTTGACTAAATATATATAAACTTAAGAAATAAAATAAATTGTTAATGAATTAACTAAGAGAAATAGGCTATCAAGGCGCTGTTCCCCTTATTAAGAGTTGCCTGTCCACTGGAGTGAGCCAAGAATCCCATCTGTCTTCACCACCAAATATGGTTTCCAGTGACGGGTCCTAAATGACCCAGTGATATTAACTGATATTAACAGAAAGGCCCGCTGAATTCTATGGCCATGTAGCTGGGATATGACAGAGGACCTTCCCAAATCTGTCAAACCTGATGACAACTATTCACTTCTGGTGTTTTCTATATGGACAAATGATATTTCCAGAAGGAAACTAGAAAGAAAGTTTTTTTTTTTTTTTACTAGGGATTATGTAGTCCTAGATGAGAAACTGAGAGTGTTACAGACACAGGTGGTATATTCATCACTGCTACTGATTAAAGAAAGTAAGAAAGGGAAGCAAAAGGCAGCTGTGGGAATGTAGAGGAGTTGCTGGCACAGAACATAGTGGCTGAGAACAGGATTTGGATTTCTGGACCACAGCTTAAAATTTAGGAATGATGATCTCTTGGCCAGGGATGGCATGCACCTAATCAGGGGCTGGTAAAAATATATGTGCTGGAAGTCTTGTGAATTTAATCAAACTTTAAACTCAAAAGTAAAGAAAAGAAAGAAAATTGCTTACATGTGCCTGCCAAGTTTAGGTACCATAGAGACCAGAAACAATAATATTTCGAGAATAGCAGCAGGAAGGCCTAACCAGAGACAAAAATCTGAGGAGAAAATCAGGAACAAAACCCATCGCTTCTAATGTTTATTTAAAAAAAAAACACCAAAAATATGAAAAATAAAAAAAATAAGTCATAAATCCTAATATAAGAAGATAAATTAATAAACCATAGGAACCATCTATAGTGCTTGACAGGACACCTTCATTTTAGAGATGAGGAAATTGAGATTCAATTTAAGTGATTTGCCCAAAGTTAGTTAGATAATAAGTATCTGAGGTAAGATTTGAACCAAGGACTTCTGATTTTAGCACTTGAGATTCCAGAGTCTTTCCACTATACTCTTATTCCTCTTACTGAAACAGAGTGAGATAAGACTCAAGACTGGAAAACAGCTGCTGAAAAATGGATGGTATTCAAAAGAAAGAGAATAGATAATAAGGGTTGAGAAGGGTTGAGAAAATGCACTTCCTTCCCTTCATTATAGAGATGAAGGACTATGGGAATGCTGCATAAACTATCAATCATGTGCATATGTTGGTTAGCTTTGCTGAACTGATTTTTTTTTCTCTTTCTTTTTTAAGTGTTATAAGGGATGACTCACTGGGTAGAAAAGGGATACTGCTGGAAATATTTGGAAATGGACATTATATAAAACACAAATAATCAATAAAATTACAGTTCCTCTCAAAAACTTCAATCTGAAAAAAATTCAAGTCAGTAGGTCTTTAAAGCAAATGTATCCCAGAGTTCTGAAAGAACTCATTGATGGGATTGCTGAAGCACTGTCGGGGATTTTTGAAAATTCATGGAAGAAAGAAGAAAGAAGTTTGGAGATTGGACAAATGTGCTAATTTTTTTTTTAAAGAAAGGTGGCGAAATCTATTTATTCTAGGCCAGTTTGCTTGACTTCAACTCTTGGCTAAATTCTATGATATATTATCAAAGGGATAATTTGTAAAGACACAGAAATGGAAGCAGTGATGACTAAGGACCAACGTGGCTTCATCAATAACAAATAAACTCAGTTGTTGGAAAGCTAAATTTCAAGGAAGTATTTGACAGGCTTTCATGCTATCCTCATGGACAGAATGGAGCTGTGTGACCTAGATGATGGTAACTAGAGTAGGTGGATTTCAAAATGGTTAAATGAATGATCCTAAGGTCAGTAAAGTAACTCATATGACCCATTACATCTAACCAGCTCCAGTCATGCTTCCTACTTCTGTTTTAGCCCCCTTCTCAAACTCTCTACCTATTAATACACTGCTAGTCAGGGCAGTATAGATATTCCCTTCCACCTCTTGCTCTGAAAATAGAATTCAAACCTTCACCACCATTACAACTGGACAATTAATATCCAGTTGCTTCACTCACCATTCCTGGGACTTCCCAGACCAAAGTACATCTCCTTGGCCATCACTCTATATGTGTTGTTTCCTCCTTTTACAAGATTCTTAAACTAGAATTCATGGTCAATTAATTGATATAATTTTGTTAACCATAATTCAATACAGGTTCCTTTATCATTTTATGAATTATATACTTAGAAACATTATTCTGAGAAGGGGTCCATCAGAAGGGACCTTGACACAACCTCCAGGGTCAATTAATTAACAAGAGCCACTTAATTTTGTTAACTATAATTCAATACAGGTTCCTTTATAATCTTATGAATTATGTACTCAGAAACATTATTCTGAGAAGGGGTCCATCAGAAGGGACCTTGACACACCAAAAGGTTAAGAATTCCCTCTCTATTAGAATGTATGTTCCCTGAAGGCCGACTGTCTCCCTTCTGCATTGGTGTCCTTAGCATTTAGCAAAGTTCTGGGCATAGAGTACTTTAAAAATGCACTCATAGATTCAGATCTGGAAGGGACATCTCATTTTATTAGTAATTAATGACAGAGCCAGAACAGAACCCAGGTGTCCTTGTTCCATTATCAGGCCATGCTGCCTCTCCTGAGTATTTTATTCAGCCCTTCTCTAAGAGCCATGGAAGGCTTTTGGAAGGCACATTTCACCAGGTGGAGAACTCACCCCCAAATCAAGGTATGAGTTCTCTGTTGGACTCCACTGTCTTTGGGGGAATTTGCTCCACAGCTTGGGGACTTTGCTTCCTGATCAGATGTACCTCCACTTCTTGCTTCTGGCTACCCAGGATTCTTCAAGGTGACAAGAGTAGCGGGGGACAGGGCAGGGACTCAGAGCCACGAGGGCTGGAAGGAAGAGCAAACGGCAGGAGATTTGGGGAGAGGGCTGGGGAAGCCGGAGACCAGGCAACCCCAAAGAAATTCTCTTTTGTTTGCTTGCTGTCCTGCTGTCGCTGCCCCTCCAGCTGAGGGGTCTGAGCTCAATGAATGAAGGAGCGAGTAACTCAGGAGCCCACTGAGTCTCCAGGGATGACAGGCGGCTGTCAGCCTTCCCACGAGCTGCCTGCCATTCCCAGAGGAATTTCAGGCATCAATCAAAGCCCTCTGCACCGTGACATTTAAGTCACAGAATACACACGCTCTGCTCTCCGAGCCCGTGTCTCTGTCTCTCTGTCTCTCTCTCTTTATCAGTCAATCAAAGGACTCAGAATAGCTCCAGCCCTGATGAACTTGGGATAAGAATAGAGAAGTTCTCACATTGTACATGTCTTCCCCCCACGCTGTGCATCTTCTTGTGAAAGAAGGGGTGCGGGGGGCATAAAGGTGGAGCCTTTTTGGAGGCTTCTCCAAGCTCAGGCTCTGAAAGGCCCCGCCACCCCCTGCAGACACTCTCACCATTCCTGGGGGGGCCCTGGGCCTCAGAAGCAAGAGTGGATGTTCACATCCCATGCTCCCCCTGCCTGCCCACTGCCTGCGGGGCCTGGCCCCTCCTGTTCCTCCTGTTCCTCCTCATCCATCTCTCCCTGTCTCTCTGTCTCTTTTTCTTTCTCTCTCTCTCCTTCTCTCCTCTCTGTCTCTTTGTCTCTCTCTGTTTCTCTGTCTCTGTCTGTCTCTCTATCCGTCTGTCTGTCTCTCTCTGTACCTCTGTCTCTGTCTCATCTCTCTCTCTTCCTCCTCCCATGTTCTTTCTCCTCTTCTTTCTCCTCTTCTTTTCCCATTCTTATCACTCTTCCTTTTCTTTCCTCACCCTCCCATCTTTTCTTCCTCTATCTCTCTCCTCTTTTTCCTCTTTCCTTCACCTCTCCTGCCATTGCTTTTTCCTTCTCCTTTTCTTTTTTCTCTCTTTCTCCTAATTCTCTTTTCTTTTTTCCTTCCTTTCTTCTTTGCTTCCTTCTTTTCTTCCTTCTTTCCTTCCTTTCTTTCTCCTTTCCCTCCTCCTCCTTCCTTTCTCTTTTCCTTTTTTCCTTCTTCCTTCCCTTCCTCTCTTCCTTCTTTCCTTCCTCCTTCCCTTTCTCCTTTTCTTCCTTCCTCCCTCCCTTTCTCCTTTTCTTCCTTCCTTCCTTCTTTCCTTCTTTCTTTTCTCCTCCTGTTTTCCCCCTTTCCACCTAGATTCACTCCTGTAATCCTGAGAGCTCTGGTTTGGCTCAGAGCCCTGATTCTGGCCCTTTGATCAAATCTATAGACCAGACAGAATCTGGTATCCATCTCCCACCTGTTCCAAACCCATGGTTGATAAAACTCTCTCTATTCTGTCCAGACTTTAATATATTGTTTCAGGAGCAGAGCTCTGCCTGCTTAGGAGAGAAATAAACCTGGTCTCTGTCATCCCTTCCTGGAATAGGTCAGCGGAGTCTTGGAAGAATCCAGGAAGTAATGGGAGAGCTTGCTTGCCACAGGATACTTAGGTCATCCCTTCAGAAGAGTTCCACAAGCTACGCTCAAAAAGTTATCAAACTGTGCATACCCTTTGACCCTGGAGTGTTTCTATTGGGCCTATATCCCAAAGAGATCTTAGAGGAGGGAAAGGGACCCACATGTGCAAGAATGTTTGTGGCAGCCCTTTTTGTAGTGGCAAGAAACTGAAAACTGAATGGATGCCCATCAATTGGAGAATGGCTGAATAAATTATGGTATATGAATGTTATGGAATATTATTGCTCTATAAGAAACGACCAGCAGGACGATTTCAGAGAGGCCTGGAGAGACTTGCATGAACTGATGCTGAGTGAAACGAGCAGAACCAAGAGATCATTATACACGGCAACAAGAAGACTATATGATGATCAATTCTGATGGACATGGCTCTCTTCAACAATGAAATGTTTCAAACCACCTCCAATTGTTCAGTGAAGAAAGCCATATACACCCAGAGAGAGGGATGTGAAATGCAGACCACAACATAACATTTTCATGCTCTCTATTGATGTTTGCTTGCATTGTGTTTCCTTTATCTGATTTTTCTTTCTTGTAGATAGGATTTTTCTTGCACAATAATGATAAGTTTGGAAATATGTATACATATATTCCATTTGTTAAGTATTTTAACATAATTAACATGTAGTGGATATCCTGCCATCTAGGGGAAGGGTGGGGAGTAGAGGGGAAAAATTTGTAACAGGAAGCTTTGTAAGGGTTAATGTTGAAGAACTACCCATACATATGTTTTGCAAATTAAAAAAAAAAAAAAGAAGAAGAGTTCCACAGAAGGAGGCTGACCCAAATTGTCTTCAAAAGCAGAGAGGGCCTTGAAGTGGGAATGCCCTATCCCCCCTGCCCAAGCATTTCCCACAGTAGTAGGAATAAGGGGAGCCAGGACTAGGAGCAATCCCATCAACCTCTGGTAACTATAGCTCAAGTCTCTCTTGCCAAAGGATCTTCTTGTCATAGTCTCCTTTGTCTGCAGAAAGAGTTTCATGATACAGGGCTATCCCTGTCAGCCACAAGCATTTCTTGGGCTTAGGATGACCTCAGAAGACTCGGAGGGTCCCAGAAGAGACTTTGGGACATATTTTTACATAATTTGCTATAGAATAATTTGAAGAACTAATTGGCAAAAGCAAGGCCTCAGAGAGCATCCATTCCAGACTGTGGTTCTAGCCCTCCACAGCACCTTTGACAAGTAGCAGCTGCTTGAAGACATTCCAGCGATGGAGAACTCGCTACCTCCCTAGAAAGCCCATCTCACTTTGGGACAGTCCTAATGATGAGCAAGTTGTTACATGTGCAGGAGGAAGAAGGGCTTCCTATAGCCTTGAGCAGCTCCAAGACCTGGGGAGGCAAAGACATCCCCACACTGGCTACCTCGAGGCTTCTGCTGCAGAGACAGCTCTAATTGGGAAATGGTATCATCTCATTCAAGTCCAAACTCCTCAGACTGGCATTCAAGGCCATCCACCTTCCAGGCTCCCAAGTTACCTTTTCTTCTTGTCTCCTGGTGCCCTCCAGACTGATAGAGTCACATCTACTCTACATACCTCACACATTTCCCCCTCCCAATGCTTCCCCTCCCCAAATACTCTCTCCTCTTCCCTCTACCTTTCCTTCAAAGCCCCATTCAAGGAAAAAAACCTGTCCAGAACTTTCTGCTTCCATAAACTCCTACACCCCTTCTTAAGTCACACCTCTGACATCCAATTTACAGTGTCATGTGTTATTTAAACTAATCCAGGTTCTTCAGCATCCCCAGTCAAGAACATCCCTCTCTTCCTCTTTGTTTTTCCAGATCCTCCCCATTCTGCTCAAAGTCCTCTTCCGGGAAGCTGGAACCACTCAAGCTCACACTGTTCTATTTTTTTTTTTTTTTTGACAAGGCAAATAGAGCTAAGTGACAGCTAGTAAGTGTCAACTGTCTCAAACCACATTTGAACTCACATCCTCCTAGAGGTTTTTTGTTGTTGTTTGGGGGGTTTTTTGCACTTAATAATATTTTTCCCAATTAATTTTTAAAATAATTTTCACCATTCATTTTTATAAGATATTGTGTTTCAAATTTTTCTCCCACCCTCCCTTTCCTCTCCCCTCTCCAAGACAGCAAGCAATCTGATATAGGTTATACATGTACAATCATGTTAAACATATTTTCACAGAACACAAAGGAAGATAAAGATGAATGTTGGAGGGGATGTGGGAAGACTGGGACACTGATGCACTGTTGGTGGAACTGTGAATGGATACAACCATTCTGGAGAGCAGTTTGGAACTATGCTCAAAAAGTTATCAAACTATGCATACCCTTTGACCCAGCAGTCTATTTCTATTGGGCCTATATCCCAAAGAAATCATAAAAGAAGGAAAGGGCCCCACATGTGCAAGAATGTTTGTGGCAGCCCTTTTTGTAGTGGCTAGAAGCTGGAAACTGAAAGGATGCCCATCAATTGGAGAATGGCTGAAGAAATTATGATATATGAATATTATGGAATATTATTGTTCTGTGAGAAACGACCAGCAGGACGATTTCAGAGAGGCCTGGAGAGACTTGCATGAACTGATGCTCAGTGAAGTGATCAGAACCAAGAGATCATTATTCACGGCAACAACAAGACTATATGAGGATCAGTTCTGATGGACATGGCTCTCTTCAACAATGAAATGCTTCAAACCAGTTCCAGTTGTTCGGTGAAGAGAGCCATATACACCCAGAGAGAGGGATGTGAAATGTGGACCACAACATAACATTTTCATGCTCTCTATTGAGGTTTGCTTGCATTGTATTTCCTTTATCGGATTATTCTTTCTTGTAGATACGATTTCTCCTGCACAAAAAATGATGCAATAACTATACATATATTCGATTTCTTAAGTATTCTAACATAATTATCATGTAGTGGATTTCCTGCCATCTAGGGGAGGGGTGGGGAGTTGGGGGGAAAATTTGTAACAGAAAGCTTTGTAAGGGTTAATGTTTAGGAATTACCCAAACATATGTTTTGCAAATAAAAAGTATTAATAAAAATTTAAAAAAGAACACAAAGGAAAAAGCAATAGAAAGAAATAGCCAAAAAAAAATTTTAGGTGGAAATGGCATATGCTTCAATCTGCATTTAGAGTCTATAGTTCTTTCCCAGGATGTGCATAGCATTTTTCACCATGAGTCTTTAGAACTGTCTCAGATCACTGTATTGCTGAGAAGAGCCAAGTCTACGGTAGTTGATCATCACACAATATTGCTTTTACTATGTACAATGCTCTCCTGGTTCACTCAGATCTTCCTAACTTTAAGACCCATGCTCTACTCATTGCACTACGTAACTGCCCCAGATCTATTCTTTTTAAAAATAAAATAGAATTTTTTAATAAACAAAAATCTATTTTATCTCCTTATGTCCCAGTTAATAACAACAATAATAACAGCCCTTGTAACATATATGCATAGTCAAGCAAAACAGATTCCTGCTTTGGTCATCCAAAAAATATTTCTCCTTTGGCACCCTAAGTTCATCATCTATTTTTCAATGACTGGTCCCTCCTATTCTGGACCAATCCTATACTTGGCCAAGCAATGCAATTTTAATAGTCTTAATCTGGTATTTGATTCTATTTTTGTTTAACTGTATTCTTTCTTCCTTGTATATGAATCTGATCTTCTTGACTAGACTGTGAGGTTCCAGAGTGAAACTCATGTCTATTCCTCCTCAGGGGTCCCCTCCAGGCCACAATAACCTTGAGGGCAGGGTCAAGTTCTGTTCTTTTGGTCCCCACAATGATGAAGTAATTACGAAGTTTGCTCAGACTGGAAGGAAATCAGTACTTTAGGCCTTAAATCAGGAAATCTGTATCTTACTTTCATGAAATTTATAATACCCACTCCCACCCCACAACCAGTCAATAGGAAAGCAGACCTATTACTAGAACGAAAATCTTTTTTCTTAACATCTTAGATGACTCTCTAAAAGGACTGCTCCCAGCTGGACTGAGCTTTGGAGGCTTCCAAATACCTTTCCCCTCTATGTCAAAGCCCCAAAATATAGCAAGATTTGCTTAACCTCTTCCAGTCTAGTTTGGTAGGTTTCTCAAGAGCAAACCCAAATCCAAGAACTGCCATGTTCCAAAGAAAGGTGATCTTTCTTCCTTGAAAAAAATTAATCTGTTACTTCCACTGCCCCCTCTAATTGAGCAACTAAAAATACAACATGTATAGACCAACACTGGCCAGGTTCAAAAATAGAGATTTCTTCCTTCATTTTAAGTTCATCACCTCTCTGGTAGGAAGTAAGTGGTATATTTCAAGTTTAGTCTTTTGGGATTTGTGGTTTATAATTTATTTGATCTGAGTTCAAATGTCTTTCAGGTTTGTGATTGTTGATGCTTTTTATGTTTATGACCATTGTATATGGTCCTTGGGGTCCTGTGTGCCTCCCTCTGCATCAGTTCATAGTGGACATTCTGGTTTCATCTGAAACAGTCCATTCTGCCATTTCTTAACTGCACATTGATCTATAGAAAGTAAATCACTTTTGGGGGCAGCAAAGTGGCACAGTGAATAGAACAAGGGTCTTGAAGTAAGGAGTCAAATTTGGCTCAGGTACTTACTAGCTGTGTTACTCTGGGCAAGTCACTTAACTCCATTTGCCTCAGTTGTTAATCTGTAAAATGAGTGGGAGAAAAAAATGGCAAAGCACTTTGCCAAGAAAACTCCAAATGGGATCAAAAAGAGTCAGACATGACTGAACAACAATTAATAACTTCCAAATCAGGAGTTTGCTTTGGACTCATCTGTTTAAAAGCCATCAATAGTTTCTCAATAAAGGTTCAAACCTGAGAGTTAGTCTCAAATGAGATAATAATTACAAAGCACTTAGTACAATGCCTGGCACATAGTAAGTGACATATAAATGTTAGTTGTTAGTTATAATTATTGGATTCAGGAACAACCACATTCTAGTTCTCCTTTGGCACATGCTATTTCTCGATTGCATGACTGACATGAAGCTGCTACTTGGAGTGGTTGAGGCTGATGGATTGGCTGAGTTGGGGGTTCTGAGGGCTAAAATAAAGCCAGTATCAATAAAGTGACAAGGGGCAAAGGGCCAACAGAAGGCCTGAATTGGGGCACATCAGCCTGGCTTGGAAAAATGAAGAATGTTAAAGCTTCATCCCAAACGGTGTTGGGATAAACCTGGGAGAGTGGTTGATATACTTCCAGTCCTAATAACACAGAGAAACCCATTCTCGAAAGTTTTCTCATTTTCATCTCAATGCTTCAAGAAATTACTGCAGAAGTTCTTAACCTAGGGTCTAACAATGTTTTTCTTTTTTAATATCTTTATTTTGCTAATTATATTTCAATATAATTTATTTCCTTGAGAATCCCATGCATTTTAGTTTATGCATTTAAAAATATCATTCTAAGAAGGGAAAGGGAGGCTTACTTGATCAAAAAGATCCATGACATACTAAAAGAGTAAGAACTTCTGTCTGTTTGCACTGAGAAGATGGCAGTGGGCATCAGGGTAGGGAGTTTCCTGTACCAATGAAATCAAAGGTCTGGATTAAAAAATAAATGTAAAGCAACAGATAGAACCCGATCCCTGCAGGTCACAGATTGACTTAGAAAACCACAAACTGACCTTATCTATGTTGGATTGTATTTTTATTTATCTTGCACCATCTTGAATCTGCATTGGGGAGTTATTTTGCAAGCTGCAGCTTGTGGTATGTAGGCTGGGTGTTTAACGCCTCTGATGTAAAGCAGAAAATGGCACAGTCTCAGCTCTCCTAGCTTCTAAGGGAGCAAAGACAAGATGTACTGTACACCAATGTGTATGTACAAGGGCAAGGTACTCTAGAAATTTGAGAAGGGAAAGAGAAAGGTCCTGGCCAGTGGGAGCCTGTGGAGGCAGGTAACTATGGAAGAGCCTGAGTTGAACCTTAAAGGAAGACAAATTTGAAGAGATGAGGAAAGGATGCATTGAAGGACATCAGGGAACATGGGTCAAGTCCAGGTAGTTTGGGTTTAGTTGGTCTGAAACCCAGAATGCTGCCTGAAAGGAACATAGACTGGAAATTAGAACTTGGATCCATGTTGTAGTGAAGCCTTCAATGACAGGGGAAGCTATTAATTATAGGCTTCAGGCAAGGAAGAGCCAAATATCATTCTTACCAGTAGAGTGAGAGGGCCAAACAATGGTGCCTAAGAAAGGTTATCGTGACAATTGTGTGGAATATGGATAAAAGAGGGAAAAGATGGGAGGTAGGATAACTTATGTTGGGTGAGAGCAAGAATGGAAAAAAGGGAATGGATGCAAGAGAAATTGCTCATGAAGAATAAACAGAATTGGCAACTGTTTGGGGGCAAGGAAAGGGAAGAATTTTTTTTTAAATTTCAAGAATCTTACAAATTGACAATGACAACTGGTACCAATAATCAATGTTGCAGGGATTGTGGGAAAAGAGATGCACTAAGATTGTAGAACTGATGCAGCCATCCTGAAAACCAGTTTGGGATTATGCTAAGAAAGTGACTAAAATAAGTCTGTGTACTCTTTGATTCAGAGAGTTCAGTGCTAGATATATACCCTCAAGTGAGCTAAAGATAGAAGGAATGGTTCCCTATGCATAAAATTTCCAGAGTAGCACTTTTTTGGTAGTGGAAAAATAGATGTTCGTTGATTAGGGAATGACTAGACAAATTGTAGCATATGGATGTAATAGATTATTACTGAATCATGAAAAACAAACATGAAGAATTCAAAAAAGCATGAAAGATTTAAATGAACTGATAAAATAAAGTAAAATAAGCTGAGTCAGTGATGTACATAAAAAGGATAACAACAATAAATCAAAGCTAAGCAGGACCAGACTTGGCCCAGAAGAGATAAGCAGCTCTTCCTCCAACTCTCTTTTTTTTGCAGAGGTTTGGATCTATGGGTGTTGAACACAACACTGACTGTCAGATTAGGTTGAGATATTAGCTAGAATTACTAAACTACTTTTTTTCTTTCTTTTTTTTACAAGTGATGACTCTCTGGGAGAGAAAGAGAGAGATACGTGAAAATAAATATATAAACAAAATTAAAATATAAAAACCAAAATATCAATTAGAAGTTTTATTTATTATTATTATTATTACTATTTTGCTGAGGCAATTGGGGTTAAGTGACTTGCCTAGGGTCACACAGCTAGGAAGTGTGTCTTAGGCCATATTTGAATTCAGGTCCTTCGGATGCTCTATTCACTGCACCACCTTGCTGCCCCTCAACTAAAAGTTTTAAAAGAAAAGAAAAAGATGACTAAGGGTTTGAGGCTGGTTGATGAGGAAGAAGATGATGATGATCAATAGAATGAGAGGTATTAAGAGAAGGGGAAATAACATCTTCAGTTTTCTATATGTTGTTAGAGATGCTAGAAGAAGCTGATGATACCGGACTGAAAAGGCAGAGAAATTAACTGTGGCAAGGATAAAGGACCATTTCCATGAAGATAATTTGTCCCATGGAAGTAGATGAGATCACCAAGCAGGAGAATGTAACTCACGTTGTTCTATTTTACCCACTCACCCCAGTCATTGAGGAAGACAAGACAGACATGATTATTTCTCTTTGTCAGATGAAGAAACTGAGATTCATCAATGTTGTGACTTGCATAAGATCACACAATTTGGGAAAGTCTAACTACAAGCTCACAGCTTTTTCTATCACACCAGACGTAACCTTTAACTGCGGCTCAGGGAGGAACAATAGGTTGTCCAAGGTCACACAGTGAATCAATAGGACAGCCAGGATGTCCTCGGGGGGTCCTATGAGTCTTAATCAGGGAACTCTTGACATTGGCCAAGGTCAAGGAGCAGCAATCCCGAGGAATGCTGGGACTCTCTCCCGTCAAGGCCTTCTGTCATAAGACATGGAGCCCAGGGGTTCAGGACTTGGTAGAGGTCAGGGGCCAAACAGACCCACTGTGTCTTTATTCTTCAGAACCCGTCAGTCACCCTCAAGACCACAGCTGGCACGCTGAGCCAGCGTGAGAAATCGCAGCATCCTAGAGGTCGTGGCGATCTCGAAACCACACGCCTAGAAACTGAGACGAGCGTGTCAGCATCTCGTGGAAGGGGGGTGTGCCTTAGTGCTGCAGCAGGGGGGGCAGGAGCGGAAGGCAGGATTGCTCAAGATGAAAACCCCAAACCTCAGTTGATGAAACTGAGAACAGCTCTGTCAGAAGGAGGGTTTCCCACCAGGTGGCAAGTAACTGAAAAGCCGGGGTCCCAGGGCCCCAGGGACAAGGGCAACAATAGTAGTAAATAAGGACAACAGTGGGTGAAGGTCCAGACCAGGATTCAGACCCCAGGAGGCCCTCCATGAATTGATCTACTACCATTTTCACTCCTTGGAACGCCCATTGCATGTTGCAGAATTCTCCTAGCCTCTGTCACAGCCCATCTTATATTTTAGCAATCTGTGGCCATTCCCACCCTCTGCCTCATATAAGATATAACATTCTTTATTAAACCCTGCTGTGGGATGGAGATGGAGAGAAGGGAATACGATTTCCAAAGTTCCTACTATGTGCCAAGTGCTTTACAGATATCTCATTTGATCTCACCATAACGCTGGGAGATAGGTGCTATTATTATCTCCATTTTATAATTGAGGAAATGGAGACAAACAGAGCTTAAGGAGTTGCCCAGAATCAAGTATCTGAGGCTGGATTTAAACTAAGACATCCCTGACTCCAGACCCAGCACTTTATCCACTACTATCCCTATTTATAAGTATGCTTGAGTGTTCTGCTTCCTTAAAAACCAACCAAACACAAACACCCTCACACAATTGTCTGAAACTCCTTTCCTTAACCTGTCAACTCCTACAAAAAGCTGTCTACACTTACCTGCTTCTGCTTCCTCTCCTTCCCATCACTTTTTAGTCCTTTGTTCCATGGCTTCCCATCTTATCACCGGAGGGAAACTCTTTCTCAAAATCTGCCACTGATCTCTTAGCTTTTAAATTCTAAGTTCCTATTTCTCTTTGAATTCTCAGATACTTTTTTTTTTGGGGGGGGCATTAATTGTCCCTTGATTTTTACCATTCTTCTTTCCTGCTAATTTCCCCTCCCTAATTACTTCTCCATCTCTTTGGCTTGTCTCAGCATCCATGTCCCTTTCTCTTTATATTAGGGGTCTTCCAAGGCTGTCTTTCACTTACTCCCTTTTCTTTGTCTAAATTCTCCCTTGGCTCACCAATTTACTCTTGTTGATTCAATAACATCTTTAATATACCCAGCCCTGATCTCTCTCACAAATTCAGCTTCTAAATTCTAAGTTCCTGTTCCTCTTTGAACTCTGAGATACTTTTGGGGGGCAATGGTTAACTGGATACTCTTTGTCCTTTTTCTCTGCTGATTCCCCCCTCCTCTGATTACTTCTTCTCCATCTCTTTGGCTTGTCTCAGCATCCATGTCCCTCTCTCTTTACATTAGGAGTCTTCCAAGGCTGTCTTTCACTTACTCCCTTTTCTTTGTCCAAATTCTCCCTTGGTTCACCAATCTACTCTTGTTGTTTCAATATCATCTTTTATTTATCCAGCCTTGATCTCTCTCACAAGCTCAGTCTTGCACTGCTAACTACCTACCAGTTGTCTCTCCTTGGATGCCCCCAGAACTTCAAATACATGTCCAAAAATTGAATTTTTCATCTTATCCCCTAAACCTGCCCCCTTTCCAAACTGAGTCAGCCAATTAGCATTTATTAATTAATATGTGCTTCTCACTGTGCTAAGCAATGGAGATATAAAGAAAGGCAAATTCTTGGTACCTGCCGTCAAAGAGCTTACCTTCCAAGAGAAGAGACAACATATACAACTAAATACATACAAGAGAGTAGATGGAAAATAATTTCAGAGGGACAGTACTCCTTTAAGAGGGGTTGGTTTGTAAAAGAAAAAAAAAATCCCTTCATGCAGTTCTCAGCACATAGTAGACACTACAAAAGTGCTTATCACCTTTCTTTCATAAAGTATTAGGAGAGGAGTCAAGTTGAAAAGGGAAGGTTTGGGGTGGAGGGGTAGAGGAAATAATGAGCTCTATTATGGACATGATGAGTTAAGAGATGTCCACTGGACTTCCTACTTCAAGATCTCCAAAAGGTAGTTGTTAATGGGAGAAGGGTGCTAATGGAGCTCTGGAGAGAGGTTAGGGCAAGATCTTTAAATCATCTGCATTGTGATGATAATTGAAACCATAGAACAAGTTATAACTATAACCTCTGTAGTGCAGTAGAGGGAGATGATAACTGGTCCCAGGACAGTCTTAAAGTACAGTCATGGTTGGGAGACATGACCTGGATGAAGATCTAGCAAAAGCATCTGAAAAGGGATAGACAAGTCAGCATAGCTAGGATTTATATTGGACCTACTATGTGCCAGGCACTGTGCTAAAAACTTCACAAATATTCTTTCATTTGATTAGGAGAGAGCAGTGTCATGAAAACTAGAGAAAATATTCAAGGGGGCAACCAAGCATCAGAGACTGCCAAGAATTGAAGGAGGAGGAGGATTGAGAAAAGGCCATTAGATCTGGCAATGAAGAGAAACTCTGGAACTCTGGAAAAGGAAGTTTCTGGGGAATGATGAGGTCAGAAGGAGGTTTTGGAGAAGGTAGAAATGAGCATTTGGAAGGGAGGAGTCAAGAATTATACCAATGGTGTGAACCTGAGACATTGGGAGGATGCTGGTGTTTTTAATAGAAATAGAGAAGTTTGGAAGAGGAATGGATTCCCACAGCTGCTCATCTTGTGCTATTCGCTCTTTCACAGTGAAAAATGAAAAGCCTATAGAGGGAGGGGGAGGAAGGCAGGCTTACTCCCAGGCACAGAGGTGGCAGTTGAGGGGTGCCTGCTGCAGGTTCAAAGTGAAGAGATGGGAGGGTGGAACGACTTTGGGGAGTAGGGCGGCTGCCTCAGGGTATCTTGCTTCCCCCAGCTGCAGCAGGTGTCAGGTTTGGGGGGTAGTTAAAACTACCCTAAGGGGCTCACATCCATAACTTCCAGAAAATGGAGGAATGAAGATGGGGAATCTATCAGAAGTGGAGGAGGCTATCTAGAAGGGTGGGATTCAATGCATTTTCCCCACCTTTCCACTGTTTGGAACATACTCCTTGGGAGTCAAATCATTGCCCCAACTGTGAAGTCTACTATTTTTTATTATTTTATATTATATTTATTTGCCTCTATCACATTTTACAGTGTGTGTGTGTGTGTGTGTGTGTGTGTGTGTGTGTGTGTTTCCATCCAGTCAAGCTTTGCCCTCTTAAAAAAAAAAAAATTTAAATTCGTTGGGGGACAATTATTTAAAAAAAAATCTTTTTTTATTCCTAGAAGCCCAAGCAATGTGTTTTAGAAATTTAGTCAAGGCAACAGTTGTTTATTACGTAACTGTGTCAAGCATTGTGCTAAGTTATAGGTCATGAATGTTTGTTGAATTGAATTCTCAGGTCACCTTCCCACCTCCCAGAAAAATTCAAGTTTCTGTGGCTTCGTTCAGGACCTCCAAAGGCTTTCTACAGGCAGGTGGCATCCTCAGGTGCAAACATGACCTAGATGGGGCCTCCATGAAATCACCAAAAGCTCTGGGCCAGGGAACCCAGCTGGCTTCCGGTTTCAGGGCCGATTTTACCAAAGTATTGTGAGGTTTCTAGTAATAGATGATAGAGGAGCAAAGCAATAATTGTTTTCATTTCTAATTATAATGTGTGATCCTTCCAAGTTGGAGAACTAGTGAGAGAGAACCAAGTTTCTTTTTGAACTGATACTAGCATTTTAAATCTAGGCTCCTGCTCTTAAACACCAAAGAAAGCTTTGTTTTAGCTAATTTATATTTTCTCATGCTGTAGTGGAAGGTATTCTAAGGCTAAAGTTTCATTCAATAACATGCAATAACTACTAAGTTCCTATTGCAAAGATCCATACTAGGTTCAGCTGGGGTTTAATAAATATGCCAGTTAAAATAAGTGGAGACACTGTGCTGTGGGTTTTGGAGATAACAAAGACCAAAATAAATAAATAAAATAAAATAGAATGAGTCTCTGTGCCCTCAAACAGCTTACATTCCATTATTGACCTATAAATCCTTTCTTATGCTATGGGTTTAGGGTTTAAATAATCCCTATCATCTAGAAGTTGACATTCTACTGGCATTCCATGAATTTAATGACCTCTAGCTATACCTAATTAATGTGTTTGTGTAAGAGGATTTGCCATTTTTCCAAGTTGCAATGGCAGAAAAGTTTGTCATGTTGAACTGCCTACTTCTCCAAAGGGAAAAAAAAAAAAAGGCAGTCAAGTGCTCTCTCTCTTTGGATTTCTCCCATGCATTTGGATTATGGTTGTGTACTTTGTTCCCTTGGTTCCAGATTGTAAATTCCTTGAGTGCAGACACTGTGACAATTTTTTGCCTTTGTATTTTTTGTATGTGCATTACTTACAGGAGGGGGCTTAACACATGCTAGGGGCTCAATAATTGTTCCTTTGGATTGCAGGGGTGGGGAGGGGGGAGAGAGCTAAAGTTCTCTAACAAAAGATTTTCCAGGGAAAGTCCTAAGAGCTATTCAAAATCTTCCCAGCCACCTTCCCAAGGGAGAGCTGTCATGGACGGCCTGGAAACAAAGGTGTGGGATTGTCATGGATGGGATTTTCATGATTTGGGGGAGGTAGCTGGATGATGGCTGGGGTTCCTTGCAGTTCTAAATCAATGAATAAGAATTTTGTTTTCTCCTTTTTTTTTTTTTCAGGATCAAATGAGTTACCATGTGTACATTGCTTTTCAAACCTGAAAGTGATATATAATTGCTAGCTATCATTATTTATCAGAGGAGAAAAAGGAGGAAAAAATGCTTAATTGAAAAAAATTAAAAATTGTAATATATGATTCTATGATCATCTCTGCAAAGTTAGTCAGAAAGAAACCTGTGGTTAATAAACTACAAATAGTCTAAAGCTATGTTCATCTATGTCTCCCTCAAATCTCTTTGTCTACACCTCCCCTATGCAGTTATCATATTGCTTATCAGTTGCTGGTTGGTCAGTCAATAAACACTTATTAATTCTACCATGGCCCCAGAACTGCATTAAACACTGGGGATACAAAGAAACAACTATTTTTTATTTATATATAATTATATATATATATATATACATATATATTATATAACACGTTATCAATCATAATTTATTCATATATATTTGTGTATTTTATATTCATATATTTAATATTTATTATTTTACATTTAACTAAAATAATATATTTTAAAATGAATTGGGAATATTCAATAGAGTAAAGGTACTAGCATTAAGGGGAATCAAGAAAAACTTTTCATAGAAAATGAGATTTTGGCTAGAACTTAAAGGAAACCAACAGGAGGCAGAGATGAGGAGGAGGAAAATTCCAAATATGGGGGACAACCAGTGAAAATAATCAAAATAGGGAGATTTGAGTAAATTGTATGAATACCACCAAACAATCCAGTGTGTTGGATCAGAGCATGGAATATAGGGAGGTACAAATAAGATATAAGAAGACTGGAAAGGTTGGGGGTCAGGGGAAAGAGGTTCAGGTTAAAAAGGACTTTGAATGCCAGAGGATTTTATATTATTTGATTCTGAAGGTGACAAGAGAACTCCTGGGGTTTACTGAGTGGGTAGTTGATATGGTGAGGACTTTGCTTAGGAAAATCATTTTAGCATCTGAATTGGAAAATGGAATTGGGATGGGAAGAGACTTGGGGCACACCGATTTATTAATAGGCTATAATTATATATATATATATATATATATATATATATATATATATACACATATATGTATATAATATACAACAAATAAGATGTAAATTGTTTGAGACCTACACTATGACAATGGCAGAGGAGAAAAGGGGGAATATTTGAGATTTTCAGAGATTTGAGAGTAAGAATGAGAAGTTGAGGATACCTAGGTTGTCAGCCTGAGTAACTGGGAGGAGGATGCTGCCCTCAACATGGAAGAAAGATAAGTTGAGTTTGGGAATATACTGACTGAATCTAAGATGTCTGTAGGATAACTAGTTCAAGATGGGGATAAACTTGGGTCCCTGTCTACTGGACAATAAACTTGTATCTGTATCTCTTTCAAATCTAAGCATAGGGGACTTAACATAACTGTTGATTGAATGAGAAGGAGGCAGAATTGTTATATTTCACATGTTTTTATGAGACTACCAGAACTTGCTGTTTCTAAAGCCAATATTGAAATCAAAACAGCAAGCAGAACCATGCATGATGGATCAGTGATTCAAAGAATCATTGCCTAGAAGTACCTTTAAACACCATCCGGTATAACCCATTCCTTTTCAAGAGGAAGAACAAAATCAAGTGGACTGTTCCACGAAAACATAAAATAATACTGATCTATAAAAATACCACTTGGAACTCCTATTCTGGAGGTTCCACAGCAAATTGAGGCAAAGAACTGGACATTGCCTAGCAAGTATATTAAAGAGTGAAAAGCATAGAAATATGTCACTCTCAAAAAATGTGTACAAGCAGATCACATAACATCACAGTGCTTTAAAGTTTACAAAATACTGTTAGAATCTCATTTGAGTCCCCCAACAACCCAGAGAAAGAATTATCTCCATTGCTCACAACAGGAAATAAGATTCAGAGATTAGTCAAATCACTAGTGCTAGAGGCAGAATTAGAATCCAACTCCAGTCCAGCCTTGTACTCCCAGTTCCTTGTGGGTGGGTAATCTCTGTAAAGTTTTACATAGTGCTTATAGTTTATGCACCAGGGTGTAGAACTGAGAGCAATTGAATAAAAATTATTTTTTAAAATTAATGTTTTAAAAATTCAGGAAATAAAGCCTTTTTTTTACTCAAATCGAATTTTAATACTAATCATATTACTTGGAAGTTCCTTGCTGAAAGACTTATTTTCCTTTTACTTCCTGATTCCATTTTTAGTACTTTCTTAGTGCCATATATAGACAACAAAAATTAATCAAAAAGTACATGTGAAATAGTGATATTTTTATTATAAATTGCTCTTACAATTGGAGATGGTCAACAATAGGCAGGGCTGCCCACCAAGCCTTCATTTAAGTGCCATGGCAAAGGAAGGAAAATTGCAGAATACAAAAAAGAATGCTAGACTTGGGAGTTGGTTTGAATGTGGCAGTCCAATCTGATACTTGTTTTCCTACTTTCGTAAAGTGGACCAGGGTACTTCATCTCTGTGGGCCTCAGTTTCCATCTTGGTCATCTTTTGATGAGGTCCCTTTGCAGTTCTAAACAGTCCTATAACCTGTTAAGGCTGTAAAGAGGGGTCATATGCATGTACTGAAGAGTTGAGGTTTCTTTCCAGATCTAGGAAGGGAAAGGAAATAAAAGGGTTCTAATGGAAATGGAACTTTATGGATAAAATGGCAATCATTTCAGCTTTTTTCCCTTGAATGGAGGAGAAAAAGAACCAAAATCAAAAGACAGGTTATACCCAAGTGTCCTTTTTAGGGGGAAAAAAAATGAAACTGAAGGTCAGGTGTTCTTACAGATGTTTTTTCAGAATTTTTTTTAATTCATAATTGAAAGAAATTCTAAATTTCAGTTAGAGATTAGTGAAAATAAACCTGTAACTTTTCTTCCTATCCAAGTTCACAGACACCCTCAAGTCTATCCTCAGCCACCTGGTTAAGAACCTCTGTTAGAATATTTGTTTTTGATTTACTATACCCCCAAAGACGATTATTATATTCCTGTCCTAGAGGTGGTAAGAGAAGGTATTTTATTTGCAAAAAAGATTAGATGAATATGAGATATTCATTTATTTAACTAAATTAAGTTAAAAAAAAATTCAAATAACCAGGAAAATGCAGGAGAAAATCAAGTGATCTTAGGGAAATATTCAACCATCAACTAACTGGATGAACTGAAGCAAGGCTAGAAATCAGACCTCTGGCACACAGTAGTATGGAAGTGCTATTAGATGCAATACAAAAGAAATAAATTAAATGGGTAAATTCAGGAACACTTAAGAGTCCAGTTCTTGGAGTCAAGTTTTTGTGCAATGTCAAGGGTGTATTTTTGTTCTATGTTTATAATGAGCAATTTCCTTCACCAGCTCCTCTTAAAACTGAGTTCTTTGATTAGTAACAGGGGTTTTTCCTAATTTTAATACATTAGCAGACAAAGCTTCTGATTCTGACCTAAAAATCTTGCTAAAATTTTGATGTTATAAATAGTGCTCTTCATCAAAACAGGAAGTAAATCTTAAGTGGTAAACTGAATCAGAAATTGAGTCACAGGTACTTCTGACCTCCTCACCTATTTTTAACACCACTAAAGGCCTCCATCAGATTAAAGACCACCTCTCAAGAGAGGGGTCATTTATCACTGCAACATTTTCACTCTTGGCATGAGTCTAAAAAAATTCGTGTCAATGATGACACTTCACATTTTCTTCTGATAACCAAGAAATATTTTCCAGAGACCGATAATGGTCTACTCCCTGCCTCAACAACCATTGCCACCCTCAAACTCCACCCCATTCCCACTCCTTTCATCACAGCCCCCAATTTCATAGTTTTAGAGATTTTTTTGGCTCAGCTCAAGGGCTGTCTAGGGCGTGGCCCTGTTATAAATGTGGAAACAAAAATACATGCTTTGTTCTTGGGCTGAACAGAGCCCAGGCAAGGTCAAGGAATCTTTGGGGACTTAGAAAAGAAATAACATTTAAACCAAATTAATAAGCAGAAAGCCACATATGCAAAGCAAAATGTCTTTTATTGAATTCAAGGACTAAGGTTCTGTCTAGTATTGCTTAAGGGATCACCTCCTGGGGAACTGATCATTGCATTACAAAGCCCCTGTCTCAAAGTTCAAGTGCTCTTTGTCATACATTCTTCTGAAGCACAGAAAACATAAAATTGACCACCAAGCTGGGAAGCTACTAGAATTTATAACCTGCCTGAATTAGCATGGCTTCAGGCTAGAAAAGATTCAAGTAATGAAAGCTGGGGAAATATTATTAAACCTGTAAGGTCACCATTAGGTTTTGACCAAAAAGTCTGAATGTAGAGGGAAAAAATTTGCCTCATTTCAAGAGGTTTTGTAACCACTGGCTGTAAACCGCTGGACAAGCACTTCTGACCAAGTGTCAACCAGAGCCTTTTTTCTGATCATCAGATACCTGATGTTTATTATCAATTATATTACACAACTCAGTTATTCCCAGTAAGCATATGAATAAAAGGAACGGATACCCGCACTAGAATCACTGTAGGCAGATTGACTTTAATAAAATGCCCTTCAGAAAATTCATTTCAAAATAGAGAAGCTTTCTCCACAACTGTAAAAGCCATAAAAATGCAAAATATTTTTGTTAGGAAAATTTTAATCAAAATTACTCCTTAATGTTCAAAATAACATTTAACCTATTTTTTTCTGTCCATATACTGATTAACAGACTATAAACAGGTGATATCATTTCATTTCCCATTCCCCAACCTGAATTTTTTTTTTTTTTTTGGCTTTTTAAATTTTTGTTTTTGTTTTTTTAAACATAGTCCCCTCCTGAATGGCCACTATAGACGTCTGGGGATATGGATTACACATGGCAAAGGCAATCCACTTTCATTGGAAATTTAGGAGAACTCACTGATTCTAACCCCCAACTCTAGGACTGACTCAGTTGTTTTCGATTTGCTCTAGATCTAGGTCTCCACAGTCCAGAGGAAATATGCCCTCCTCCGTGCTCTCACAATCACTAGGGTCTTCTTCTTCGCTTTCACATCCTGCAGCTGCTTTCGTACAAGCCCTTGTGCCGAAGCCAATCTGGCAAGGTCCATGATGTCTGACTTCATCCAGCTGCTCTTTCACTGGACTGGAACCAGGGGTGATGATGCTCATGAGGTCATTTGAGTCACAAGGGGAGGACACAATTGTCTTCATTTGGGTATCATCTTCATCCTCATCTTCATAATCAAGGGAGCAAAGACTTTTTGAATTTTTTAGAGTCTGCAATAAAACAAAACACAAGAATGGGTTTATTTTGTGGCACATATAGAACAACAGGTGGCTAGTTTTCTTGTTATTTTTCAGTTAGACTGACCTTAGCGCTCAACAGTGTAAAATGGGAGTTGGTTCATTTAAATGAGTTTTCAGCTTTCTTACTCATATTTCCATAAGTTCACATCTTCAAGATAGCTCTTAATAGTCAATCCTGTTATTTACTTTTTTCTTTTTTTAACACTGCTGTAGATTTATGAACGGAAAGGTTTTTTTAATCCAATTCACTCTTTTTACAAATAAGGAAAACAGAGTCAAGAGTTGATCATATAAGCCCCGGATCATATATGCACTAAATGGTAGACATGGGATTTGAATCCAAGTCCTTCCAATCAAAATATGTAGTGTCTTTTATTACACCAAGCTGCTGGTGTAAGAATAAAGGGATAGGGGCAGCTAGATGGTGAAGTGGATAGAGCACCAGCCCTGAATTCAGGAGGACCTAAGTTCAAATCTGGTCTCATTCACTTAACACTTAACTGTGTGACCCTGGGCAAGTCACTTAACCCCAATTGCCTCAGGGAAAAAAAAAAAAGAAGGGATGGCAATAAAGGCTCTACTTAAAAAACCAAGGAAACAAAATGAAAAAGAAATGTGTTTATTTTAGAATTAGCAATATTGATCACTTAAGACTGGGTCTATCTGGAAAAAACTGTCATGAACCAAAATCTGTGAGGTCCTTACAACTTAAATAGTTTACCCCCTTCAAACCACAATTCCTCAACAAAAAGTTTGGTGCCTAGAATATAAAGCTTCCTCTCTGTTATTTAAAAAAAAAAACAAAAAAAAACAAACAAACAAAACAAACCTCATCTTGATAGAAAACAAGCAGCCTATTAATCAGGGTCAATTCCACACAGATGCCAGTGAATGTATAATGGAATTTTACCCCAGTCAAAGATCAAGCCACTGTTATTTTCTGAGAGAATTCTATTTTGCAAAATGAAGATCAAATCCTAATTTAGTCTATCAAATGTAGTCCACAAATTGTTGTTGTTTCTTCTTCTTTTTTTTTTCTCCCCATACACATTTGGGATACATCCAAAGGAATTCATTCTTCATTCAAATGAGGCAAATGAGACTATATTATCTCTTGAAGTTAATGAAGCTAGATATTTAAGAACCCAATTTTTACCCTTTCCTTTTCCAACTCTCTTCTATGACAAGTTTGTTTTACATTTAAGGTTGCATCTTGACCAGTAATTAAGATAAGAGTATACACACAAAAATAATAATACACATACACAGGATTTAAAATGAGTATGTATAGGTGGAACCCAAATTTTATTTCACCATTATGATTATCTTGTAAATACATACACATAAATCATTTCCTGTAGTATTTAATATATAATTTTTTTCTAATACTCTATTTCTTCTAATTCTAATTAGTAGAATTCATTCTAATTCTAATTTATTATTTAATAAATAATTGTCTTTTACTATAATTCTCTGGATTCAAAAGACCCTGGATTCAACCTTTTATGCATGTTTGTGTTTCTACCTGACAGATGGTACCAATGACAACTGCTGGGATGTCATTGCAGCATGTACCAAATTCACAGATTGCAATTATGCAGCTTAAGCACTACAAACAGCAGGCTTCTTAATGACTTCCAGTTTATGTAATTTATAGAAGGTGTTCTTGTAATGGTTACTATGTCATTAATACTTGTAAAGAAAAAATGGAACACAGCTAAAAATCTAATAAAAAACTCCAACATGGAACTAAGGATCCAAAGCTGCTTGAGCTTGAGACTTGAAAAATAAATTGCTTTCTCTTGATGTTATTTATTTACTGCATTTAAACCATACATATATTTAAGATCCAGCCTAATGAAGGCTGATGCTTTTTTCTCCCTGCAATATGCTTATATAGATCACAAGATTTGTTTCATTTGAAATATAGAATCACAATTCAACAAACATTTTTTAAAGACTCACTGGGCTAAACACTGAGTACACAAAGAAAAAATGGAATAGTCCCTGACCTTAAGCAGTTTACATTTTGCAGTTAGAACTAGATTTTCCTAGGGATCATTTAGGACAACCCTTCCCTCATCAAGGAACCAAGAAATTTAAAGATGTTAAACAGCATACTTATATCACTTATCTACCCACTTGGCAAAGGAGGGACTGTTTCCTATGTGCACATAAGTAGGTAATTTTAAAATGTCATTTATAATGAGTAAATTTATGAATCTCTAAATTCAAGTCAATTTGAATAGCTTTACTCCCTGGAGATTAAGCACAGTTCTAAAGGATGTGTGTAAAGAAAGTGGAAATCAGCAGGTTAGTTCCACTGCACTGATAGAGGTCATGGGCTTCCCCCTCATTCTCTGGCCACTCAGGACAATCATATATACCCAGCAGGAGCAAATTGTTTAATCATGGGTCTTCATAAAAGATGTTAGATCAAAAGATATGAGAATCCAAGGCTAACAGTGGCTAGAACTCGAAGCACTCAACTTGTTTGTTTTTTTTTGTTTGTTTGTTTTGTTTTTTTTGCTTTTTGCTGAGGAAATTGGGGTTAAGTGACTTGCCCAGGGTCACACAGCTAGGAAGTGTACTCAACTTGTTTTTATTAAGCAACATAAAGAGGTTTCCAAAAGGTGTGGGATGGTAAATAGCCGAATATTTGACTTTCTCCAGAAAACAAAGACTTAGTGGGGAAAGGAAAGTATCTTCAAAACTTCCTTTTCCAATCAACAAGTCAGGTTTACCTTAAATTGAAAGCAAGACAAACCAAACTTGGAGCTCTGAAAATCACTGGAGAGGTGGGGGTGGGGTGGGGAGAGGGAGAAACTCCCACAGGAATTCCATAGGTTCATTTGCCACAGAAGTTCTTAATCACATACTGTACACTATAAAACACAGATTATCTACTGGTCACCACCAACAAGAAGCTTTTGCTAGATTTTAATCCTCTGGGGAGAAACTCATAAAGGGCAAAGTCACATAAGTTCAACATTAACTTTACAAAGATCTATATGAAAAGTGAAACACCTTGGCCAAGCCAACTTTCATAACTGTAAAATGTATTTCTCATTTTAAAACAAAGTTAAAATCCAGAGTCTTCCACATATCCATTAACAGAGTTTCAAAGAAAGCCCAAAGCCTAAATGAATGACTGGACAAAACGTTGGGGGGGGGGGGGGGAACTGGTCAAGGACTGTCTGCTCACATTTGTCACCAAATACATGAAGGACCTGGGTTTATGCACAGGAAAGGCAAAGAAATTTTTACATTTAAGGATAAAAGTGGCTCTAGATCTTAAGAGGAAGTTAGAAAGGTATAAGAATACTGACAGTGACTCTTTTGCTATACAATCTACACAAAGAAAATGAGGCCGGCTTCCTTTCAGAACATTTTCATTGTTGTTGGGTGGAAAAGTAAACTTTGGTAATCAGCATGCTAAAGAGAAAAATGCTGATATAAATAGCTCCAATGAGAACTAAGGAGCAAACGAATTCTCTCTCCCCTGCACCCATCAAACAAATCTCATTTTAGAATCTCTCTCTTTATAGTCTCTTATTCTCCCACTTCATGAAACTCGCTGAAAAAATATTCATCATTAAGCTTCTTAAAAATTCTAGTTGGCGGATAAAAGTCAAAAAGTTAATAGTTGCAAAGATACGTTTTTGTTGTTTTTTTTTTTTTAAAGAAACCCTACACTTTTTATTAATAGAATTTTGAACAATTCTTCTCAAGGATGATATTCTTTAGGATATCTCATGCTGCTAGAAGAAAAGATATGTTAAACCTATGACCAACAATTACTAAAACTCTGCTAATAATGTTTATTCCTGGTATTTAGAAGCATTTTTTCTTTCCCTTTTGGGGGAAGAAGAAAGGTGGTGGTGGTAGTGGTGGGGGACACAAAAAACATATCCCAAATGCCAAAATAAAACAAACACAGCGAAAAATCTGAATTGTATTCCAGCTGACTCTTTTAGTGGGAGGACAGCATTGTCTTTCATGAATAAATAAAGGCTCCTAATAAATCTTCATATTAAGTCAAGACACAATGAACCTGAAGATCTAAGTGCAGTTTAATTATACTCACTTCCTGCTTTAATTTGGCACAGATTCCTTCTGGTGCTACAATCACTACTAACAAAGAAATTAATTACCATCTTAAAGAACACTTTTTTTTTTTTTTTTTTTGCTGGCCCGGTTACAATATCCTAATTAATTCATAGTATCATTCTTTATTTAAGCCTATGAATGCTTTATTCATATCCTCTACTACCCTGAAACAGACTGCTTCAACGCAGTTATATTTCTATATAAAGCACTTGAATGTCAAATTCAAGGCAAAATTAAAAAAATATATATTAGATACCTGCACATTTAAAACAGTTTGGGAAATCAGCTACTTCCTTCAAGGATTCAAACTTCAGACAAGGAAAATAAAATATAAGTTTCATGTTTCTGTTGCACTTTATGATCACAAAATGCAGAAAAAAAAATAAACGCTCCTCATATCCTTCCCCCCTCCATTTCCCAAAACAAATAATAACAGACTCTGCCCATAAGTTGGGAAAACATTTCATCCAAGTTTTTCTCTCACTTTCCAGAACAAAAAAAAAAAAAATGTTAGATAATGAAACTTGGAATAAAACCCAGGTGTCTGACTAGTTGGTTGACCACAATTGATCTGAGGGTCACATTTCTTGTCATCAGGAAATCGAGGCATGCTCTTCTCAAGACAGGGGCTAAAACAAGCTGTGATAGTGATCGTGAATGTGGCAGAAAGACAAAGATAAAAAGCAGAGATGACAAGTCTGGAAGGGAAAGAGGGCCCAAGGAAGCTGTATGCAGATGCTAATTCTCCTCACTTCTAGGACACATTTTATGCCAACTGCTTCAGAGGGATAATGGTAGAATGAGAGCAGTGAACAGAACCAATTTCTCTCTCAAGAGTCTAGACCCAAAAAACAAAACAAACCCCAAAAACCTACCTTTAAAGAAATGTGGGAACATAACGGCTCATTTAATATATTAAAACATATACACCCCCCCCCAAATCTGCTATTTTAGTTTCCTATAAGACCAATAAAAGGAGGAAGATTAGTAGGGAAATGGGATGGGCAAAACCGAAGAGAAAAGAGGACAAACTAAAGATAGGGAAGAAAGATGGAAGAGACCCACTGGATGGGGGCAAAGAAGAGCCAAGACAAGACAAACCCAGGGGTAGGTCACAGCTTTTGAAATGTAGATGAGAAGATAAACTGCCTTGTCACATCTAAGGTTAATCTCTAGTCAGATTCACCATTCTTACAAAGAGCAATTAAATGAGCTGCTACTTAACAGGAAATACAAATCCAAGTCTTATCTAACAAATCACCAAAAATGCAGTGTTTCTGCAATGACTTTTGGTGTAGTCTATTGTAGTATAGTGTAAAGTATTTGCCCACAGCCTAAACTGAATCTGTCATTAAATTCAAGCAGACCTCCTTTGTTTCCCTATGCAGGATACAAACATTAAAGGACCAAGTCCCTGGTCCCAGAGTATTTAAGTGTCAAGGAAGAGGTGAGATTTGAATAGTCTTTGTTTAAAACATTTTGGCTAATATACCATCTTCATTTCTGAATATACATCCAGTTCTCTTTTCCTTATCCAGAGGGCCACCCTTTTAAGGAAAATCAGTTAAAAGAACTGACCAGCATGTCAACCAAATATGAAAATATGTGATGCTGCATTCCCACAACCTTTCCACCTCTGCAAAGAGGGGGAAGGAGACACAATTTCCCCATCTCTACTCGGGAGCCAAGCTTGGAGATCACAGTTCTACGGTGTAGTTGGTTGGTTTTTAATTCTTTCCCTTTATACAGGTGTAGTCACTGTGTATATAGTTTCCTGTTTACCTCACTTGGCATCAGTTAATCTTTCTTCCAATGATTTTCTAATTCCATCACATTTAAATATCACAATTTATCTACCTGCTTCTCAGGTAAGGGGCACCTTCCTTTGTTTTCAATTCTTTGTTTACATAAAAAGTGTCGGGGCATTAAATTGCCCCCACCCTTACTACCTCCATGACAGACAGACCTCAGAGACTGTCAAATCCTCCTACCCTATCAGAGAAGCATTCACCCACTTCTGTCCACAAGCCCTCCAGCCTTCTTGCTATAGCATATCATTTTCTTCTCTCCCACAAATTCTTCTTCCTTCCTTCTCCATCTTTTTCTAATTTCAGCCTAGCCCATTTCCAAGCTCTCCTAGACCATGCCCTCGTCTAACAAAAAGCAGTAGCATTTGATCAGTTTAGCACCGGACTTTTCATGACTGGACACTTCCACCAGACCCCAACAACACTCAAAACACAGTTGCTTCCCAAGAAACATACTGTCTGACCACACAATCAGATTGGCAAGACAGAACAGGCTGCATTCTTTTCACAGAACATGTGAATGTGTTTCTCTTCCAAAGAAGTCCTGGCTTGTGTGACCTAGGCCAACACATTTAACTTCGATGGGCCTCAATTTCCTTCTGGACCATCTAGTTTTTTCATTAAATGTTTTACTAAAAAGAAAAAATTTTGACCATCAGTACAAACAACGAAACTTGCTGAGTAACAACTACATTTCATTTTCAAGTAAAAAAAAAAAAATCACAGTATCAATTTGCAAGCAAAAGCAAGGATAATGAATATGATATATTGCATCAAAGACAACGATTTTTAAAAATTACTTAAGAGTACTGTTTTTTATTTGGATGACATGAGCTCTAAAGTTTGGTCTAACTCTAAGTACTATGACCTAGGAATTAATCACCCTGGAGGACGGCTCTATGCCGTCTATGTCTTCATTTAAAACATAGAAGACAACAAAAACCCTTCAATGTATTTGACCATGAATTCCTGGATTAAAGCATTAAGTCCTTCAGAATAGAAAAGAGAAACTGACGAAGTCAGAGGATCTGGATTCAAACACCACTTCTGTCTCTCTTTCACTTCACATCCCTGGGACTTGATTTCCAAATCCATAAGAGGAATGATAGCTCCAAATTCTCAATCTAAGAACCTTGATGCTATCACCTCTTGGCTCAGGTAGTGTCTTTCTCAAAGGGTATTTATTAGTTGCAGGAAGTTTGTCAACAATAACAACACTAAAGACAAGCCATGATCAGCAGTCACTAGGTCTCAAGTACTTCCCATAGTAATCAGTCTTGATTTAATAAATAATTCCCTCAAGTTCTGCTCATAGGCAAAGAGATTATTAGAACAGGCAGAAAATCATTCAAGCCTCAGGGACATTATAATTTTCACCAAGTCATTATAATTTAATAATTCCTAAACAGAAGAGGTGGTGATAGTAGCTATCATAATTAAGAAAATTCATTTCTACATATCACAACAGCTCTGACTTAAGAGTCACAGAACTTGAAGCCCCCCTCCCCCCCAAAGATCATCTAATAGAAACTACCTCATTTTAATGGTAAAGAAACTAGGGTATAATCCATAGCAGAGCTGTGACTAAAAGCCCCACCTCCTGATTCTCAGGTCAGACTCTTTCTATCACACCAAGATGGCTGAGACCAGTTTGGAGACTTTACAGCAGAACTGGTGATGAATGAGTCTGGTTCCTGCAGAAATAAATTCAAGTCTAACAACTGCTACTCAAACTACCAACTGGTCTCAGAAATGTATAAATTGAGACACTACACATTATTATTTAAAATTTTAACATATATTAGGCTTTTACAAATATTCATATTCTAAAATAATGGTGGCAAAAGTAAACTGATTACTTTTCATTATGGAAATCTAAAATGTTGTGACATATACATAAATTAATCTATAATTCTATAGAGTAACTCCTTAAGTCTATAAAGGTGGGCAATTATTAACAATGATTAACCCACTTTCAAAAATCATGGGAAATAATAGCTTGTTATCTAAATTCAAAAGTAATTGCAAAAAAACATGCTTGTTGACAAAGCAAGGCATTCTATACATTTTCATCCTTGAAGTAAAACAAACAAAAAATCCTATTATTAAAGTAGATTAAAGAATATATTAACTTGATAAATTTCTTCTCATTCTTACTTGTAAAGCCTTTTTTGAAAAAAAAAGTAAAAAGTTATTGATGGAAAGTGTACTGGGAAAATTAAAAAACAAAAACAAAAACATTTGGATTTCAAAATTTGATTTTTTTTTCCAATAAATATATTTAAGTGCATGGATACTCTGTCCCAAATGTGAGATCAATGTAATGACAGTTACAGTAATCTGTCATTTTAAAAACTATTTGCCTTTTAAATTTATTATGTTCCTCCTTTTTGCTAAACACATCCCTCAAATCAGTAAATAGAAAGCAACAATATGTTTGAGAAGACTGCTTTTAATACTTTAAAACTTCTTAAAACTACTTTAAATTGTTCTAATGTAGCTTTCTTTCCCCCACCCCCACCCCCACCTTGATTCAAGGCCATTGTACACCCTTCCCCCTCATATTAAGGACACATCTGGTCTTACACCCATGACAGCTGGTTATATTCTGTCATCTACAGACTGAATCCTCAAAAATAGGACAGAATGAAAGGAACTGGAGAAGTGTCTTTCAAAATTAAAACTTCAACTTTTCCATCTGTTTTGAAACCTATGCTTGGGTGAATTCATAGAGAAATAAATCTTTCATTATGTGAACATATTGAACCACATAACAGTCAGTGAAGTAGCCAGGTCACCAGATAATGGAAAGGCTTATTTCAGAAAGAAATGTTTGCATTTATTAAGCTTTGATACAGTGAGTTCGAACAACCAAGAATATCATCTAAAGACCAGCTGTTACCCTGAAGTGTCTTTAATGATTAACATACTGATTATAACTCCAATTCCCTTGAAGGAGTAAGATAAAATGCTTGAGGGAGAGGGGATTTAAAGGTGGAAAGGGGAAAATACACAAGGAAAAATTATTTGGTGTTTTGCTCAACTTTTAATTCACATTCTAAGATGGTGCTACAAGATTTTAAATAGTATAACAGAAACATCCATCTGAGTTATACAAAAACTGATTCATCTTGTTTATTAACAAGAATAAAGGGTTATTTTTTACGTAAACATGCTCAATCACTACCTTCATCTATAAGTATCGTATGAGAAATAACATCTATAGTTTTTTGAACTAACATATCAATTGATCAGTGAAATTAGTCTCTAGTGATCAGAATATATTGGGCATGTAAAGAATGTGGGAGAATGTAATATATCTTTCATGGCAAAGATCTAGGTGTCCTATCAGGCAAGATGTTCATGGGGAGTTGGGGAAGGGGAGAGGAAAAATGTAAAAGTACCTTCAGGAAGGTGTCTACCCACTCTTCTGTAGTAGCCTACTCCCATCAAAAGCAGGAAAAATGGTCTGTTCTTCTTACAGAAATGCAAAAAATAATAAAAAGGATCTTGATGATGGCCATCAGAGAATTAAGCCTCTTATGGCAATACAATTATGCCTATGTTTCAATGCTTTGTACATAGTATAAATATTGAAATATTTATTGAATTAAATAAAAGGTGTCCTATTATTTCTTCATTCATCTTGGGCTTCACAGATCCTTCATGAAATCAGAATTCCAAGTTTGGGTTTGGACAGTCTCTACAGAAACTTAGGTAACTAAGTCACTGTCCAAAAAGAGGCTTCAGTCTCATGGATAGAATGAGCTCCTTTATAGCTCCAAACCCTCAGATTCTGCATAGAATCCTTGCCTGCAAGGAACCAGCCATCCTTCTCTAACAGAAAAGTTAGCTTTTCTCTTTTGTCTCAAGGAGAGTTTTTTTCTTTTCAGCCCCCACTGGCCTTCCCAGTTTCCTAAGCCTTGGCTCAATGTGGGTTTTAGAGTTGCTGACACAGTTCTTGTAGACCGATGTCACCCCTCTCTTTGGGTAGCCTACCTCTCCTTATTGCTTTTGTACTTTGTGACCTTTTTAAGGTCTGAGCTGATCCATTTAATCATTTAATCAGATTGCTTTTCTCCTAACACTTAGATCAGCTATAAAATAGGAACAGCAATAAGGAATGGAAGGAGGGAATTTGGGGGCATTTAATACTTGAAGGGGAATAGAGAACCAAGGCAGGTGACTGGCAATATCAGAGACTAAGTGCTGAGGATGGGATAGCCAAAGGAGAAGGGCAGCAAAAGGTAGAGAAAAATACAAATATGAAAAGGAGAAACTGACATTTCATTGAAATTTTGCCTCAAACCTGCCCTGCACCCAGGAAAGGGCAAAGAAATTCTCCTTCATCTATTCTCCTCTGTTCCCAGAATTGAGGCAAGTGCAACTGGTACCATAAGTCAGTTACACTATGGGTGAAACATGAGCTAACTTGGGAACCTTACCTCTATAATTTTTGTGGGAGAATGTGTTCTGAGTTCCAAACAACTTACTCAAGATTTGTTTTTTTTTTTAAGCTTGTGTGTTTCTCTTTAGAGCAATTTACACTCTTACTTAGAAAAATGTGAAATAATATATTCTCCCTCTCAACATGTCCCTAAAAGTTCATTAAAATAGCCGTCAGTTTTCATAGCACATAAAAAATATTTATTGAATACCAAAAAAACCCCAAAAACAAAAAACTTGAAATTTTTGTGTTTCCTAGGTAGATTAACCTGCAGTGAAATAAATTTTTATAAAGTTTCACAGTCTTGCAAGGATAAATCTTCAAACCTAATATGCCTTCAAAATAAGGCAGCAATCAAGACAAGACAGAGGTAGCCTCCTTATTGCCCTAGCTCACTCACTGAATGGGGGATTAACAAAGTTTAACAAAATAGGCTCTGAAGCTGGAAATGCCTTTGAGGATGGATCTTTTAGCTCAAATCCCTTACTTTGTAAATCAAGTAACCTTTGGAAAAAACAACCACCATACATATAAATTCAAATGCATAACATCTGATTAATTCGCATTATACTGGTCTTTAATGTTTCTTACTGTGATGCCTAATAATCACAGCATGGAGGGGCTCCACAGCTGGGATAGGCCAGAGGAACATAAAGCTGGAAAGGCTTCAAGTCTGTGTCTGAGGGTCTGATGACAGTGTGTGCCCAGGTGGAACATAGCTAAATATAAGGATGTTCATCACCAGAAGGTTGGCCACCAATCATTCACTCATTTGTGTAGTTATTTATCTCCTACTGTCACTCCTGCAGACCATTTTGAATAACTTTCATTGATTTAAATATAATAGAACAAAAGATAGATTAAATTCTAAGTCAAAGTACAGCTGTTCAAGGGTTCCATATTTGCACCCCCAAAATCAATCTTTGCAACACTTTCCCGGCAGATATACTTCCAGTGGAAAATTGCCAGGGGGATACATATTCCCAGCAGAGGTTGAATGCTAGGACTTTATGCTTCAGTTCTCACACTATAAATAAGTGTCTCTATCCCTACCCCCCTTGGGGCCGTGTTTTTTATCTTTCACTTTTGTTTATGCTTTCAAGTGGTGATTTTACTATTTAAATTGCCTCCTCCCCTCCCAAATCAATCAATAAATAAAACAGCCTCCAAGCATTCCTTAGCACTAGGATGTAAGAAACCCTTTAAACACATCCAGAAAGGAGTAAGGAAATTCAGCTCAGAGAGGCAGCTCAAGATGTTCAAGAACCTAACCCTGTTCAGCACTGGGTCAATATTTACTAGGTCGGGGTTCTTGCTGAATTTGTAGAGCATAACTACCACAAATGGCAAGAATCAACATTCTAATATGTGCAAGAATCTGTTATTAAATACTCAAGCAGTAACTATAAAGAGATCTGATCAACCCCCCAAAAAGTGATAGGAAATTAAATTGTCTAAAAAACAACAAACTATCTTATGGCACCCGCAAGAATTCTAGAAGCACCTACTAGTAAATAATACAAATGATAACCATGTTCTAAATTACAACTCAAATCTCCTTAGAACACATTAGACTCCCCCCCCCTTAAATTAGTTCATAAAACATTGTAAAGGAAAAGAATGACTACTTTTCTTTTAAAGGTTCTATAAGACTCGAGGCCCTTTTCATCCAATCAATAATCAAGTCTGTTGTTGGGCTTTGTTTTACTGAGGGAAGAAGAAGGTGGCATGTACTTTGCATCTACATTTAGGAAATATATTTCTTAGCTGATCAAAAAAGTTGAGACATTAGCAAAAATGAAAACAAGTACAAAGCTGATTAGATACTCACACATTTAAAAAATGCTTATGAAGTAAACAGTTATTATATCAGGTAGAACTATCAACTTTGTCTATATTATTGAATTCTATGAGTCCGATTATTCTAGCCAAACTGAGACTATCACCTAGGGCTAATTCATTTGTCTTTCCCCAAAATACTAAGATATAATGAACTTGAATGATATTTGTAAGAAAAATCATTCAGATTATATTTTAGAATGCTTGGGGTGAAGAGGACCTTTATAAAGTGGCCCATAAAAAGCGGGTTTGGGTTTTTTAAAAACACATTTATACCTGTGAGCCACTTTGTTCATTTGTAAGATTTTGCTTTATAGTTTTTATAGTATACAGGTCTCTAAAAGATAAGAGAGAGGAGCTCAGGTGACTATGTCAACCACAATCAATTAATAATTATTTATTAAGTGCTTACTATGTGTCAGGCACTGTCCTAAACACCCAAGATAGAAAACAAAATGAACAGAGGTGGTGATAAATTATACATAAATTGGCACCAGAGAAGATGAAGAGAGCCTTCAAAGGGAAGGTTGGAAGGACCAGGAAAGGCTTCCTTCCTGTAGTAGGAGGTGGCATTTGAGTTGAGCTTCAAAGAAAAACAGAGATTCTAATGACACAGAATTAAAATTCCTGTTTTGGTCAGGACAGGTAATGTGCTAAGACCTTCAGAAGATGGAGGCTAGACCAGTGGGAAGGTGTGGGAGAGTCAAGAATGAGGACAGAGGTCTGAGTCCCCTCTGCCACATGAGCTTCCTGCTTATGGATTAATCAGTAAGATGGCTCGATCTCAGCTTTCATATGGTCTTGTTAGTAAATTACGCTGAGAAGCTCAAGCAGGAGACTCTAGAGTGACAAATAAAACCAAAGTATACTCTAACAAATTGGGGTTCTCCCAAACAGTATCCTGCTCGGGAGCCTTCACTGTGGCTCAGTAGTAACCACTAAATCCAAGGGAGAGAAGAGCAGGCAGTCACAGAGGACCCTACCTGGCACCAGAAGACAGGCAGCAAAATGGCCAGCAATTACTAAGCACCTACTATCTTCAAGGTACTGTGGTAGGTACCATGTAGCAAACAACAACAGCAAAAGAATTGTTGTGATCTGAATAGAGGAAATAATACACACACATATAAAACCAGGACTCAGTGGAAGACCTCTGGGGGTCCCAAGGCAGAAATCGAGCTAGGGGCCATTGGAAGGCTTAGTCTGGAGCCCCATTAAGCCATCAAGAAACTCTCTGGCCCACCCAAGTTACCTAGCCTTTAGAAGGGTCCATTTCCCTATTTCTAAGACAGGAGACAGTTAAATGAGATGTGTATACAATATTTAACCAGTTATGTGTTACCTAACTTTTAGGTATCATTTGAAAAAAGGAGGGGGAGGGACTTTTTGCTTGTTGAAATGTATTTTCTTCTTAAAATGCAAATAGGTATTGGGATACAACTGCACAGTCAATCTTCACACCTCTAGGCCCCTCATCCCCCAAAGCCAGAAAGGTATTCCTTTCCTTACTCTAGCTTCCTTCCCAAGGCTTAACTCTCCAGGGAAGTTTTTCTGAACAATTCCACATTGAATACTATCTCACACATATTTTTTTCTGTTTTGATGTTAATATGCAACATACATGGGAAAAGCAAACATTTTAAAACAACTCTTTCATTAAGGGTCATGCTAAAGGGGAACTCTCGTTCTTTATTCTCCCATTTTAGCTCCTGTTACTTGAGTAGATCATCAATCAACCCCTTTATAGGATTTACTGACTCCAAGTCTACGGAATCTCTTCTTTCCCTCATGTTCTCTCAACAAGGCACTTTAGTTTAGGTCTGTTATCACCTATCACTTGGACTAGTTTGATATGGTCTCCCTGACTCAAATCCCTCCTCTCTTCAATCTACGTCCCCACAAGTTGCTAAAATGATATGATAGTCTTAATATATTAGGAACAAGAACTCATTTTATTCCACAAAAATTGTTGGGAAAATTGTGTTTTTTTTTGTTTTTGTTTTTTATTTGCAAAACATATGTATGGGTTGTTGGGAAAATTGTAAAGCAGTTTGTTGTAAACAGGCATAAGCCTACATCTCAAATCATATATTAAAATAAGATTAAATATGTAATTTAAAATTAAAGGATATCATGAGCAAATCAGGAGATCATGGAAATTTTTACCGGTCACATCTATGGATAAAGGAAGAATTTATGACCAACAAGAGAGGTAGAGGATCACAGAAAGTAAAATGGATATTTCTGATTAAAAAGATTTTGCACAAACAAAACCAATGCAGCCAAAATTAGAAGGAAATCAGGAAAGGGGGGGGGGGAGAAGAGAAGGTTTATTATTATAGAAAAGAAAAATGATAAATGTAGGAGAAGATATGGGAAAATTAGGACACTAATAAACTGCTGGTGGAGCTGTTGTACCAGAGTTGTCCAACCATTGTGGAGAACAATTTGGAGTCTACATACCCTTTGACCCAGCAATACTAGATCTGTATCCTAAAGTGATTTAAAAAAAAGGAAAAGACCTGTATGTACAAAAATATTTATAGCAGCTTTTTGTTATGGCAAAGAATTTGAAATTGAGGAGATGTCCGAACAAGTTTTTTTTTTTTTTGTGTGTGTGTGTGTGTGTGTGTGTGTGTGTGTGTGTGTGTGTGTAGTATATATAAAATGGCAAGCAGGGCAGTTTCTGAAAAAGCTGGGAAGATTTATATGAACTGATGTAAAGTGAGCAGAACCAAGAGAACATTGTACATAGTAACAGCATTATTGTGCAATGACCAACTATGAATGACTTGTATTCTGATTAATACAAGGATCTAAAACAATTCCAAATGATTCATGATAAAAAATGATACTCACCTCCAAAGAGAAATGATGGAGTTTGAGTATAGACTGAGGCATAATTTATTCACTTTTTCTTTTCTTTTATAACTTGGCTAATATGGAAATATTGCATGTTTTCACACGTATAACTGGTGTCACATATTACTTGCCTTCTCAATGGATGGGGGGAGAGGTAGTAGGAAGAGAGAGAATTCAGAACTCAATTTAAAAAAAAAAAATAGTGAACTACCAACAACAAACACAGAAAATTAGTGCTCAAGCACAGGTCGGATTCTGTCATTTCCCTGCTCAATAAGCTCCAATAGCTCCCTATTTACTTCAGAATAAAATACAAAGTCCTCTGGCATTTAAAGCCTGTCATTACTTGGATCCAACCTACCTTTCTAGACCTATTCTCCAGTATTCCTCCTTCATGCACTCAGTACCACAGCTGAGCTGAACTTCTTACTTTTCTTTTTGGCTTCTGACACTTTCTGTTTTCATGCCTTCAGGCTGTCCTCCCCAATCACCCCAATACTCCAAACACTTTCCTTCTCATCCATATTCTGGACTGATTTTGTCTCTTCCACCCCTAAAATTGGCTAACTTTCCCCCATAGTAGTATAGAACCTTATATGCAAACTAGTTAATTCTTCTGATAAGACTATAGGTTCCTCCAGGGCAGGGGCCCAGCCTCAGGTTTATCTCGGTATCCCCAGGGGCTGGCAGGCAACAGAAGCTTGCTAAGTATTTGCTGATCAATTTCCCAACAATATCCAATATCTTCTGGAATGGTAAAGAATCATAATACTGTTGGGTTTTAATTTTTGTTTTGAAGAATGAGTAAGAAAGGGTCAAGCTAAGATGAGAGATTTGGTCAGCAGAGTAAAAACACAGTTGTGTTTGTTTTTCTAAACTTTGGACAAATTTGAAGTTCCTGGGTATGTGGGAAGAGGGGATAATAAATGACAAGCTAACATTTTCCCAAATGGGAAAGTCCAAGTCTGCAGCAAGATGGGCATCGCCAGCTAACTTGTTCCACTTTGCTAAACGTCAGCCATCTGTTTAGCTTTTATCACACCTATGTACCAGTATCTATGTTTAACAGAAATTGGTTTGTGCAAGGCAAGTCTAGCAGAAACATGGACAGAAGTGATAGTTAAATTGATTTTTTTTTTACACCAGACTCTCATAACCTAAGGTTTTTAAACACACCCCCCCCCACAAATATACATAGAACTAAGTAAATGGAAAAGTCAAAACTAAGCAGCACAGACTAAGCCTGCTTTTAACTTAGGCAGAGTTCTGGGTCAATAAGGCTCAAATTTTCACCCCAAGGTGTAAAAGCCCCCAGGATACCTCTTCCACACCCCCAGCACTTTCAATACCACCACTCTTTGAAAACCTCTTTCCTTGATGCCCAGCCTAAGAGAGCTATAGAAGCCCCCCTAGATCTAATGTATAAATACTGTGATCTGGAGGGGGAAAAGGCAACACACAAATCTATCCAGCTGGCCACAGGTGTACTTGGGGGGGGGGGGAAGAAAGCAGGGGTGTTAAGGGGTTACTAGAACATTTCCACAATGCCTAAAACCTGGTCTGATCTTCCTTAACTACTCCGACAGAGAGTCACTGCGGCTGGGTAACTTGCCAAAGAAGTCAAATTAATCTAGAGTTGCTATTAAGCTTTCCAGTGTCACCAGTAGGTAGCAGGGCAAGAGCAAAAGGCACCGGTGGGTTCTGAGCTCTGGAGGCCAAGCATCTGAAGTTAGGGCATAGAAAGGGGTGGCAAGAGCAACAGGGGGAAAGGGGGGCCAGGGAAGCCAGAGAAATAGCCTCAAGGACATTTCCCTTCTCTGGCCGATCCTGGGGCTGCACTCCTTCAGAGCCCTCTGGAGTCAGGGCTTGGGGAGCCTGCCACCCGAGGCTCACTTCATTAAATGCCATTTTGGGCCTAATTTCACATTGTGGTCCCCTCTGCCGAAGCAAGGAAGCAAAGCACCAGATGCTGCCGGGGCACCACCTTCAAGCCCCCATTCAGAACTAAGTAGCTCCAGCCTGTTCTCTCCAGTCAAAGGACAAAGTGCGGGCTTGTCTTCAGCCCACTTCGGATGCTTGATTATCATCTCCTAGCCCAGCCTACAGCTATCGCCTTTCCTTCTTCCCAAGCCTGCTGGAATTTGAACTTTAAATGGATGTCCTCCTTGGTAACAATAGATAAAAAGGGGGCCTTTGATTGTTCAAGCGTAGCTGAAAAGAAAAGGCCCAAGATTCATCCTGGCTGAGACCTAGCAGGATCTCATCAAGCACTGCTCTCATTCCTTTCCAAAGGGACGCTTTAGCCTGTAGCTACTCATTCAAGCTCACAGTGTCTATGTTTCCATTTCAAAAGGGATGAATTCCTCAGGTTTCCCGTTAAGAAATGAAATGTTGATCCTGTGAATGAAGGGCAACACCAAACTTGGAATGCAGCCAAGAGACTCTATAACACACTGCAGTTTGGAGTTAATTCAATACTTATTGATTGCTGGCAGGATTTATAACCGCATTATTCATAAGGGGAGGGGGGGAGTAGCTGGGCAATAGGTCTCAATAAAAAAGGAGTTTGGGGCATTTTTTTGCATTTCCTGCCTTTCCGAGGTCCAAGTTCTTTGTTCGACTTCTCAAGTACCGGCCTCAAACTTTTACACAGAGAATAGTTTGGGTTCTTTGTTCACAGAACGTATGAGATCAGACCCCAGCCCAATCAAGGTGGAGGATTTCTGGATTCGATCTTTTCCATCTTCTGATGCTAAAATAAATCTGCCTGATAGAAAAGTGACAATCTAAAGAGACTGCAAATATGCAGAGTCTTCCCTTACCAACTCGAACAGAATTTAATAACCTTTTCACAAAGAGCAATACATTTCATACAAAGAATGTTACTCTGTGGAAAGTAACAAATGCTCATTAACAAACGCTAAGCCATCTGAAAAATGCTCACACTCCCTGGCAATGTTTTTCTGGGAGATAGTTGCCAAGTTTCAACCTCATTAAACCCATAGATATTTTGTAACCAGTCCATTCTGCCAGGCCCTCCCGCCACCACGAGGGAGAGGGGGATGAAAGGGAGGAGCAGCTGCTCCAAGCACCTAGCCTCCCTGAGAGGAGCCTTCAAGCAGCAGCTGCCGCCCAGGCCAAGGGCTCCGAAAACCCACCAAATTAACTCTTCAAACTCACATTTATATTCTGCTCTTAGCGTGGGACCCAACACTGGTGGCCTCCTCAGCATGACAAGAGGGATAAGCCTGAAGAGCTGGCCGCTTTTTTGAATTCCGATTAAAGTCATGCTTCGGATACCTGCATACTGATTAAGTTCTCAGAAATGCCCTGCGTGGCAGAAGGACATTCATCTTACCCTCATAGGCCGGAGCCAGGTTTCCTTTATAATCAAAAGAGCAGCCCTACATAATATGGAAGGGTTTCTTCTCCCTTAAAAGCTTTTTTTTTTTTTCCTTACACATCAATTTAACAAAAACTCATTCAATTTCACAAAAAAAAAAAAAAAATCATATGCATATATATCCTGGTAGTTGTTACTAATGGGTTTTGGGAGGTTTTTTGGGGGGGGGAGTTTTTTTTTTTTTTAAACTAGCTTATGTAATTGAAACCACTAAGAATGTGTGTTCCTATGAAATGCTCATATATTTACATACTATCTAGAAATAAAGACTTGGCGCCTGTAGATCTTTCCCAGAGTATCAAAGCTCAATCTCGGGTTCAGACCACTTAGCTGACTATTTGAGGAGGTTCAGCTCTGTTACCCCCAAATCCTTTGAAGGTTTAAGAGCTCATTTCGAAACATTCAATCACTCTCAGGAATCATTCTATAGATATTGACCAGAGAGGTGTGAATGAAAAGTGTCCTCCCTTTCAGCAACTATCTGAGGGCACCGAAGTGGTCCCTTGTCAACTAAAAAATGGTCTTGCTTTTCTCACTTCCAAGGGATGGGGAACTGGGCATTCGAATCCAGGCAAATCCATCACAATACAGGACTTCTTTTGTTGTTGTTATTGTTGTAGTCCTCAAAATGTAAATTAGAGCGTGGTCATTTGTGGGTGTTAAATTCTTCTCTTTATAAAATATTATAACAGAATCCTTTTAAATAGTTAAGTTCCAGTGTGTGTGTGTGTGTGTGTGTGCGCGTGCACGCGCGTGCATGCATTTCTCCTTACTGAAATGGATGCATTCACAAATCTTGAGACTGCCTAAAGGATAAAGTTGGAGGTTTTCATCATTGTCAACATTTAAAAATCAAAAATTTTAACAGGACTGTTGAATTCCAGCTAATATTTAAATCACATATTCACATAAAGAAGTCAGGAAATATTTCAAAGGTATTGACTAGTCAATCAGTATTTTGTAGAGGTTTTTTCGGCTCCAAAGTTTCTGAATTCCATGAAATGCTATTTGATTTCATATTTAAAATAAGATTCTCTTTCTAAAAAGACCCCTTCTGCCCTCCTTAATCCTGAACTGCAACAAGACAGGTGTAGTCAAAAGGGATTAGAGTCAAGTGTTCAGCCAGACAGTCTGATATCATTCAGCTCCTAGTGCCTTACAAGACATTTATTTAATACCCATCTGTTAAAAGGAGCTGGTAGATAACATAAGTCAAGTGGGTCAGTACCATGTTTCAAGAGGGCAAGGGTGACCACAACAAGGGAGAAGTAAGCAGATACCACAAAGGTCCTGGCAGACAAAAGTCAAGTTTAGGAAGATTAGCTAAGGCACGATCAGGAACCCAGACCAAAGATATGGGAAACCAGGGGTCAGGGAATAGAGCCAAAACAGTGTCTGGGCAACCGACAGTGGGGAAATAGGTAAGGAGTTGGGTAACAAGGCACAGGACACTCAGTATCCAGAATAGAAATTGAAATTGAGCCAATGGCTTTGAAAGGCAGCAGATGCTCCCAGATAACCTATTTAAGGCCCAAACTGATCTTGATGTGGAGCTGAAGGTAGAAAGACCAGGCTACAGCAGAAAAAATGGGGCTACAGCATAGTGGATACCATTTCTGACTAATCTACTCTCATTGATTCCCTCAATCCCTCCAGTTCCACTCACTGGATATGTTCATTTGGGGGTCCTGATCTCTACAAAACCCATACCCCCTACTCAACCCCTCCATTTTTAATGATAATTTCCCAGTCACCCAGACTTAGCACTGATGAGCCCACAAGACAAAGGCAGAATGCTGATTTGTAAGTCTGCATTCTGATTCAGCTCCTTCCCATCCAGTGGTTAGTATTGTGACCCCCAAACTGTTTTCTCCTCTATCAACTGATAAAATGATCTCTAATGTCTCTTCTTCCTTGAAAAATCCCATGATCCTTGGTATCTTGGCATCCATGCATTAGATCTCTTTTTGTAGTCCTTTTTTTTTTTTTTTTTTGGCTGAGGCAATTGGGATTAAGTGACTTGCCCAAGGTCACACAGCCAGGAAGTGTAAAGTGTCTGAGGCCAAATTTGAACTCAGGTCCTCCTGGCTTCAGGGCTGGTACTCTATCTACTTCAACACCTAGCTGCCCCTCTTTATTGTAGTCTTAAATGTGCTCTTTCCTTTGCCTGCCAAAAGCCAACAGCATCCTTTGGATCCTACCCATGTAGATGAGAAGCCCCAGTTCAAAGTCCTTCTTTAACCATCCTAACACATGCTAAATCTCCCTTCTTCAGTTCTGATAACATTATCCTGTGAATTACTCATTTGGCACTTAAAAAAACACAGTTTTGTATTATGTAATTTTTTATACAAAATCCTCTTTCTAACCAGACTGTAAAAAGTTAAATGTAAGGATAATATCTCTTCCTATATGTAGATGTACAATAACTGTTTACAGAAGTAAAAGGAAAAAAAAGAAATAACAATGAGGCTCAAACATCTTAAGATATGGTTCATTAAAATAGATGCCCAAATTACTATTTTTTTTGATAAAACAACTAGTAAAACTGATGTTTAAGAAAAGTAGCATATAGGGAGACTTTGGAAGAATTCCCATAAACAGGTATCTATTAAATAGAAAATTCTTATCTATATATTTGTTTCTGATTTGTAACCAAGAATTTAATATAAACAGGAGGGGGAAAAGTACTTAACCCACTCTCCCCTATCATGTAGCTAACTTTTCAGCTTTAAGTTTGCATTCCTGAATTTGCAGGACTGTGTTTTGAAGAACAAGTGGGGGGGGGGGAAAGGAAGAAAAGGGACACAGCAGGAGGCAGAAGGCTGAGAAACAGGCGCATCTGAGAACATCTGCATTAACCACTTCCAAAGATGTCTAATTATTAGGCTGGGCACATAGCACTTCAATCCAGGCTTAGTCCTGTATCACAAGCTGGAGTTTAAAGTGAGGTCACCTATTTTGATTCACTCAGTGTTTAGCTACTCCTAATTAAGTTGTGTGCCAGCATTCATTAATGCAGCAACTGATATTAGACATTGGATAGCTGACAACTTATGAATGGCCTTGTAGATATTCAATGTGTACATTAGGGCATCTTATACCATTATTTTGCACCTGCCATGCTCTAGAAATTTTAAATCATTCCCATTTAAGGCCAAGACTAGCATGTGCTTGCAACTGATTTAGAAATACACACACAGCTTCAGAAAGGAACAGGGAATCTAGTGTTCCTATCACTAGAAGACAAGCATTGCAATTCTACAAAGCAATGCGTGAACTGTTAAACCACAAGACACCTGCGATAAACTGGGGGTTATAAAACATTTTCTAATATTCTGACAACTTTGCTAGGCTAGATTTGCTCCTTTAATATAGGATACAATATAGGATGCAAGTCTGATGAAATTTTAAAACTTATTACTGACTTCCCTTTACAGTGTGATCACTGTCCTACTTTCTAACCAAACAATCAATCTCTCTCTCTCTCTCTCTCTCTCTCTCTCTCTCTCTCTCTCTGTCTATTTGTCTGTCTCTTTCTCACTTTCCTCTCCTCTTTCTCCATTTCTCTGCCTCCCTCTCCCTCTCCCCTCCATCCCTCCCTCTCTCCCTTTGCAAATCTGTATATCCCCTTGCACAGGAGCCATGCTAATCTACTCTGCAAGGGGGTTTACTGGCAGAATGTTAAAAAAGAATATTCAAGTGGCTATAGTTTCTTCAACTAGTACTACTAACAGAGTATCATCAAAATATAGAAAGGTAATTTCAGGTGCCAAACTGAGAACTGCATTGTCTACCAGGATGAAATAAGTCAAGATACAAGGTTAATCATAAACTGCCCCATCTCTACCAAAATAACCACCTAAATCTTATGAATTCACCAAAATATATACAGATTACAGCTAGGATATAAATCATTTTTTAAAAAATACAAATCAATGCAAAGTAATCTAGAGTTTTTTTCTCAACATCTTAACTGGATGATTTTTAAAAACTTCCATAAAAGTACTTTTTCTTACTTCTCTCAAGTTTTAAGGCCATTAAATGGTATCATTTATAGTTTTCTCCAACTTGTCTTTGTACCCATTACCTAGGCAGACTATACTATATAGAACAGATGCTGCAAAGTGCACTCTGTTTTTCCAATGTTTACCATAGTAAACTACATTTCCATGTTGGGGAAGGGGAGGAGAAGAGCACCACATTCGAAATGGTTGGGCTAAAAATATTTGAAAGAAAAGTAAGTGGCTACTTAGTATCACGACATATACAACAAAATTTGGCTCTAGAATATAACGCACAAGTCAATATTCTAACCAATAACTATCATTAACTATGTTATCCTTCCTTCTCTCCTAAAAGAACTCTCCTATGCTTCAGAAGATACTTTATCCCCAGTATAGGTCCTCAATTTTAAGTTTAAACATACCCTCAAGCAAATTCTATTCTAGCAAAGAGACAACATGTGCACAGATATATGAATACAAAATATGTACAAGTAATTTGGGAAGTAGGGGACACTAGTAACTAAGAGGAATCAAAAAAGGGCTTGTGTGGGAGACTACACTAGAGCTAAACTCTAATAGGAGCGCTAAGGATTACAAGAGGTGAAGTCTGGAGGCAGAAGCAAAGCCTGAAGATGGGAAAGGAAATTTCTTGTATGAGGAGGAGCAGGAAGGTCAGTTTGGTTGTAATAGGGAACATGCAGGAGGGAGAAGGTAGGCCATTACCCAGATAAATAGGAAAAAGCCAGCTCAGGAAGTGCTTTAAATGACAAAAAGAGTATGTTTTTCACCCCCAGAGGTAATGGAGAGCCAGAGGATGTTTTAGAATTGAGGAGGGGCATGGCATGCATTAGGAATATCTCAGTGACAGCTCAGTAGAGAATGAATTGGAGAAAGAAACATGAATGGAAGGAAATCAATTAGGAAGCTAAGGCCATAGTCAGGTGAGAGGTAATGAGGGTTTAAATCAGGATGATTATGGAGTGAGTGAGAAGGAGAAAAATGTCAGAGATATTATGGAGATAGAATCCACAAAAATTAACTGTATACTTAAGAGCTCCCAGAATTTGGTAGTTTTCCTTTCCTTCTGTCATAGTATTTATTCATAAGGTTTTTTAAAAAGCAAGAGACTTCATTCCAAAACTCCTTGAAATTAGAATTAAAAGTTATACAAACTGTGTTGGTTTCCTATTTTATTATAAATTACCTTTGCACTGATATTTTTGATTAAGTCAATGACTTTATTTTTCCTGGGATTTCTGGTAAATGGAAAAAAAAAAACTTAAAAAGCAACAACAACAATAACAACAAACCTTTGAGTTCTACTTATAATAAATCAAAAGGATTAGTTCATCTCCCAAAATATAAAATTAAAAATAATTTTCAACTCAGGGGTAGTCTTATAAATAGAGAAAGGTGTCTTCTATCCTTACTGGCACATGACCAACATGTCGTCATTGGCAACCTTTTCAAAGTTAATGAAATTACTAGAGCTAAGAGAAGTTAATAGCTGCAGTGCTAATGAATTGACCTTCCACTTTATGAAGGACACAAGAATCATTATTATCTAATTCAACAGATACATGAGTAACAAATATTCAATTTATGTGGAAACTTTTCTCCAATATAAAGTATGACAAGTTTCACCAGAATTTAGTAAGCAAAGTGTTTTCATTTGTTTTCCACCAGTATTTATGTAAAATGGCAGTTTTTGGAAGACATTGATCAGAATCTCAGAGTGAATAAAGAAATATATCATTATAATGATATTAAGTATTATTCATTTTATTTATATGGTTCTCTTTCAAAACCTACTTTTACAGGCTTAAAACCTTTTCAAATTTCAGTGTGGCTCTATGAAATCAAATACTAGTTTTCTCCTAATGGCCCTCTGACATTTTCAGTCTTGTGTAAAGCTCATTCCCCACATAGGAAGGTCTAAACTACCCATATCCTTCCCTAATGATGTTTGAAAGGCTGAGTAAATGTAGTATGTATGACCCACAACCTATTTTACATGAAGGTCCATTAAAACTATCATAGTACAATGAAATTCTCTCTTTGAATTTTGCATAACTAAAATCAGCTTAAGTCAGAGGATCTCTTCCGAGAATCTGCCTCTCTTAAACAAGAAAAAAAATTAAGATTATCCTCCTGGGAACCAGAGAGAAAGGTTAAACTTGTTCCTTAAAAATAATTCTTGTTCCAAAAGGATAACTTGCAAAAAATTAAAAGTCATGGAAATTTCCAGAAGAATCCTATTTTTAACTTTTGTGTACAAAAGTGTGACTATTAAATGAGTTGCAGTAACAGCTTATTCAAAAAATCTAGTACAGGTTCATTCTTGAATTCCATAATGGTATCAAGCAGGCAGTGGGATATAAGAGAGAACAAAAGACCCAGAGGCACAGGATCTTGATGCAAAATTTCCCCTTCTTAGGCAAATCTTACCCTCCCAGGAAAAAAAAAAAAAAAAAAAAAAGGAAGAGACTATACATAAGTGCTGATTGCTATGGTAGCTTCCAATTTTAAGTCCTACAATTAAACACAGTTAGTATTCTTTTCCACTGTAAATAAGTGAAGGAACTTGATCTCTTCAGGTGTGAGTCTGGCTTTTTAAAAACAAGACAGAAAGAATAATTAAGTAAATTGGCCTTCAAATAAAGAACTTCCAAATTTACTTCTTGAACTGGAGGAGGGGAAACCTCTCAGAGAAAAGACAGACTGCAGATTTTTATGAGTATTACTTAAAATTCTGAAAATGGGGCAAAGGGATTTAAATGGAAAGAATGATTTCACTACATATAGTGTCACTCCAGTGATCCAGAGTGACTGTGAAAGCTAGAAATTAAGCAGAAGCTATTTTCAGTGCCAAGTGGTAATGAAATAAATAAATAAAAGTTCAGTGAAACAGGATAAAAATAAATTCATCAAAATAAAAAAAATAATTACAAAATTAACTGACAAATAAGGCAAATGTTGCATATCCTATTTGCCTTTCAATTTAAAATAAAAAAAAAAAACTTTTATGAATGTCCCTAAAACAAAAAGATTACCTCTCCCGTCAAAAAAAAAAAAAAAAAAATTCAAGTCTCAGAGAAACTGTTTTGGTTCTTAAATGTACTTGTCATGGCAACAACTTAATTTCCATGGCCCTGATGTATGGTTATAGTTATAGTAACAGATATCTTGTTTCACCTGTTGGTTAATGGAAATATTCCTATTACTCACTGCTTTGTGCACACAGTTGGTACTTAATAAATGTCTGTAGTGCAAAATTACAGGCATACTGTGTTGACATATGAAGAAAGGCAAGAATCAAATCTCCCCCTGGAATTTGATCTATGCATGGGATAGACAGACAGCAATCCTATGCTTGGCAGAGTTAAGTGTTCAACTCCCCAAGGACGAGGTTCAATATTCAGACCTCTGGAATACAACCACCACATCCTTAACAACCACTAACCACTCAGTTGTTATCCAAACCTTAAGCTAGCCAAAAGCACTTTTGTGGGAAATGTATAATTTAAAACAAAAATCCTACTAAAATGACAAAACTTAATTACCTAAATTGATCATTTTGCTCAGCATGTCAAAACAACTGCCTACTCTACGATTTTCCTTTCATAAACCAAATCGGTTTGCCAAAGCAAAATACCTCATTCTACAATTCTCTGTTCTGAAATTGCTGTCTTTTGCTAATCACCATTTCTATTCTCTGCTAAAACAAATTTTAAATCTAACTTGCATGTTCCTGTAAATGTACAACAGTGCTCTGATGTTGTGTGTGTGTGTGTGTGTGTGTGTGTGTGTGTGTGTGTGTGTGTGTGTCTTAAGTTTGCTTAGAAGACTGAAGCACCAGCTGAGCCCATGGAAGATCTGGCAGGCAGGCAGTCTGAGAAACCAAGTATTACTTCAGTGTTACATTTAAAGATCTGGTTCTGTTGATGGCAATGAACAACAGGCCCATTTGTTCTTTATACACTGAGACATAAATGGCACCCTACGACTAAAAAGGGGAGCCAAACAGATCTGGCAAGAGAATATGCTGAATATGAAACACCCAAAACACAAGTTTTGCCTAGAAATTTACTTTCAAATTCAAAGACAGACTAATGACAGTGAAAGAACCGGATTACTTTAATATATTAGTTATTTGGAGGCAATGGTATTTAGATCCATCTTCATAAGTTTTTAATAATTAAAGGATGGATATCAATAAGTCATGTTCCAGAAATAGCTACCTGAAGTGAAAACCTGGGAACTATAGATTCATGACAATGCTAACATTAAATAAACTATCAAGAATGAGGAATAATGAGATACTAACAACAAAAAAACTTTCATTCTAAATTATCTTATTCTTAAAATACTCAGCTTACAGGATGAACTCTAATACTGATTGGAAGCACTACTGGGATTTACAGAGTAGTAACTAGAAAAAATTCTTGAAAACAAGGGACATAATCTACATAAATGAACAGCTGAATTCACTTTTTTTAAAAAAGCTATTAGATAATAGACTCAACCCCTGATTATGGGAAAATCAGATATATATTAATTTCTAATGCCTTTTTCAACTCCAAAATTATTATTAAATTATTAAAAACAAGTCATATTAGACACATTATCTTTGGTCTTTAGAAATCAGAGATTCCATGCAGGTGGCAACATTAAGTCTTCTAGTTATTACTGGTTAAAAAAACAAGCATTTATTGCACTCCAATTATATGTTAGATACTGAACGAGGCCTAGAAATATAAAAACAGGAAAATGATCTTTGCCCTCAAGGAAAGATCAGAAAATTCAGGAAATATACAAAATAAATATAAAGTGATGGGAGGTAAGAGGAGAGGAGGGAGGCACTCTGAATAACACCAAACTTGGAAGGCATGGGTGAATTAAGCTCCAATATGGGGCTTCTTCATCCATTCTGGTCAGGTTTACCCAGGGCTAAAAATACTTCAGAGGACAGGTTCAAGAATAAAGCAAAGGTAGCAAGCAAAAGAATCTAAAAAACAAGTCTATAGAATACTAGACTGGGGGGAGGGGGGGTCAAGAAGTTCCCCAGCACAAGCCTCCTTTTTGATTAACATTTTTGGAATTCTCCACCACCACCCTAGAAGCTTATAATTGGGAAAACCTCATCCCCCAGCAAGATTCCTTTAAGCTTTGGTGACTTTACCTCATCACCATCACCTTTTGTCATTCTGGCTGAAGGGTGGAGTCAAACTTCTTTTAAAGAACATTTCTTCATATCTCACCTGGCAGCAGTACTTCGGAATTTCTACATTTCCACCATGCCCCACAGTCAGGTACTTTTCCTAGCCTCCTTCTCTTGGTCTCCCTCCAATATTCCTAGGGAGCCCTTGAGGCTCATTACAAAGTCAAGGAAATTATAATGCTTGGATTAAGTAAGTCACTAGAAAGGATGAAGAGAATTGGAAAGTAAGACAAAGAGCCAGTATGAGTCCTTTTCCATTATTTGTTGTGTGTGATAAATTTGTTCTTTGTTCCATGACTTATTAGCTTATGTGACAAAGAAATTAAAGATTGCTAGCTGAAAGCAAAATAGGCAAATTTTAGGATTTCCAAAGAAAACCCAGGATGGAAGCAAACCTGCCCCCACACTATTACCATCAACACACACACACACACACACACACACACACACACACACACACACACAATGAATACAGAAAAAAATCCAAAGATTGATGATCCTGGTAAGCATAAACATAATGATTCAATCCTGGGTCAAAAGGGATGCATAATTATAAGTAAGCCATTTTTTATAGATGCAAAAATAACAAAATTAACTTTTTCTGGAAATACTCATAAATAATATTTTAAGGATTAAACCTATAGAAATATTTAAAAGTTTTCTCTAATGCTAAAAATGTAGCAGATTGGATTAAAAGCCAGAATCCTACAATTATGTTGTTTACAAGAAACACATTTAAAGCACAGGGATACATGCAGGTAAAGGACTGGAACAGAGTATATTATGCTTCAAGGGAACAAAAAAAAAGCAGGGGTAGCCAACCTGATCTCAAATCAAGTAAAAGCGCAAAGATAGATCTAATTAAAAGTTAAGGAAAGAAACTATATTTTACTAAGGGTATCACAGACAATGAAGCAATATCAATACCAAACATATATGCAACAAGTGGTATAGCATGAAAATGATAAAAATGTTAAACTTAACATTTAGACTAAAAAGATACAAGTGTTATATATGTTAGACTATATAAGATATATCTTTAAGAATGACTAAACCATTTAGCCACCTAACAAGGCCATTTATACTTAAAAACTAAATTTCACATATTGTTCAATAGCAACATTTCTCAAAGACTAATGGACTAAGCTACAGCTCTTGGATTTCTCTAGAACTAATTCTAAAATGAGATACTACCGCTGTGTGGGAACTTAAAATATGAGGAAAAGTGAATTTTTCTCCTCAAAAGGCCAAGATCAAAACATTTAAAAAAAAACAACTGTAGAATCTGATAAACAACCAGTAATTACAATCTACTGTAAAGTATATGCTCTGTGTGTGTGTTTGTGTATATTCAGTAACCTAATTTTGAATATCCTCATGAGAGGCATGATAATTAAGAAAATAAGGGAAAAATCAAGAGAGAAAATAGCCCTAGGTCATTATGTCCATATTCAGATGTCATGTGATTACTACATTCCTTTCTCTACCAACTTCTCCATTTGTAATTTTGTTATGGACAACTTCCCACAAATATGAGAAGTAATGTGCTTTTTTGCCAAGGAGGGTCAGAGCAGTTTGCACTTCTAAAAATATATTAATTATGACTTGTATCTTGACTTGTGTATGAAATTTATAGAGCATCTTTCACCTTGAACTATCTTAAGGCTTCCCTGAAATGTAACACAGCATGCTTACAGGTGTAAATTAACAGTAATCCAACTTGGACCTCAGGGTTCTAATTGGTGTGACATGTGACACAAGAATTTTTACATGAATGGCACTTTGATCTCAATATTACAAGTTGTCAATTGAAAAATAAAACAAACACTACTAGATTCTTCTCTAAAGAAAGATGTGGAAAAGTGGACAAATGAAAAGAACAATGAACTAAGCACCTGAAGGATTGGATTCCAATGCCAGCTCCCACAACTTATTAACCATGCAACCCAAGACAAACTGATTAACTTCTTTGGGCTTTTGACATTTTTAATATCACTTACAAATAAGAAAATAAAGAAACCAGTTCTTTTAATGATAGTGTTATTTTTCAGACTTAAATGTGAAAAATAGGAGTAAGTCCCCTCAAACCACAAATGGCTGTTATTTGGATATTCCTTACCACCACCCACTAGTAACCTATAACTTTAAGAATGGCTTCTTTCCTCTTCTCTCACATTGCTTTCCTTTTATACTATCCCCCTTCTAATTTGTGATATATTCATCAACATGTGGGCAATATATGTGCGCGCACAAACACACACACTTTCTTCACTAGCAAGGTCAGACATGACAAAAAAAAAAAACAACAAAGTGGACAGAAATCTGGCTTCTCAGTCATAAGAACCTGTACTTAATGCTGTCTCTGTCCCATAATGATTGTATAATATAAAATCACTGGACAATTAAATTATTTCTTTGGATTAGAAATTACAGAAATGATGCCAATATAAAACGGGCAGTTTCCTATATAAAAGATCTCATTTGTGATGATAAATCTGGTTTTCTCCCCATCATCTTCACTCCCTTGGAAAAAAAAAAAAGTGATGATATTATATTGGCTAAAATGAAAGAAAAGGGAGAATGACAAATATGGGGGGGTGGGGGGGACCTGTGGCAAAATAGGTATATCAGTACACTGTTGCTAGAGCTGCTAACTGATTCAGCTGACATAGAAAACAATTTGAAACTATGCTCAAAAGGCTATTAAATGGTGCACACCTTTTCACCCAGCAATACTGCTACTAGGGTCTATATTCCAAAGAGACGAAGGAAAGAGAAAAAGGACCTATATGTATAAAAATATTTGTAGAAGCTCTTTTTGGAAACGGGGTAACCGATGGTTTGGGGAATGACTGAACAAGTTATGTTTTTCCAAATGTGATAGAATATTACTGTGTTGTAAAAAATGATAAAAAGAAGCTAGTTTCAGAGAACCTGGGTATGAATTCCAGCTCTGCAACTTACTATCTGTAAGGATCTCTTCACCTCCCTAGCCCCTGCTTCTCATCTGTAAAATGAGAGAGTAGAAGAAGACTGGGAGAACTCCTCTCACTGGATCTTTGCATCTCCCACAAGATCTAGTACTTTCTTGAATGGACAGATAATGGTGAAACATTATTATTATTATGTAAAAGAAGCCTTAAGAAGAAAAATACTGGAATTATTAAATTATAAATTTCCTCACGACTAACTGTTAAACAGAACTGAATTAATGCAATAATTTCTTTTCTGTGCCAAGAAGTCAAAAGCAGACTGAGCACATCTTCAGTTGCTGGAGACTTTGTACTTTGATTTTCACCCGGTATTAATTTGTTTAAATATTTCATAAATTCAAAAGACTTGAATTTCCATTTAACAATGGGGAATCAGGCTCAAATACCTTCAAGAGCTAATTGTTCTGATCTATAATATAGTCTTGTGTCCTATAAGCTAAAATATAAAGCTTTATTATTTTTCTATATACAGTTTTTTTCCCCCCTCTCTTTCAAAATCACTATTATTCCTTGGCCTGGTAGAGGTATATACACTAGGATCTACCATTATCATAGGTTTAAAACTCAATAAATGCTTGATAAACACACCAATAACTACAACACTTAAGAACTACTCTGAAATCCGTTAAAAGTCTATATACTAATCAGACCTCCAACAAATTTGAACATGCCTACTCTGATAAGCATAAGGCGAGAAGTCTTTTTTACTTTAATGAATAAGCATAGAATGGGGTCCTTGTTGCAGGAGAGAAGGTAAAGTAAGAATTCTCTGTATAAACCTTTTCTCTTCTAAAATTCTACCATGAGTATCAAGGAATGGGAAAATGAATATCTCAATAAAGTATAAAATCTTGCCTTATTAAAAAGGACCAACAAATTCTCTAAGAAAATGAAAGGGATAGGAAAACAAAAACTAAGCAGAATTTCCTATAAAATGTGTGTGTGCACACGCATGTGCACATGTATACATGTCCCAACTAAATTTACCCTCCCCACTTAATCTTGGCTACCAATATACCTGTCAGTCCAAGGTCTCAGAATAGAAACAGGTACTCTCCTTGCCACAGAAGTAGATCACCAAGAAGTGAGATTCCCAAAGGCCCTTCCTGTTCTACACAGTTTAAATCTCCTCTACATAAACTGACCTTAGAAATTCTTGGTTTAACTATATAATAGTGTAAAAAATAATTTGTGACTTTCTTAACATTTATACTTAGCATAACATTAACATATATGATTAAATTAACATTATTATAAGTTATATGATCACAATAGCAAACTCCATTCATATATTTTATCTCAACAGATTCTTGCTAAAGTGACCCTCACATGCTTAAATTTTTGTTGTTGTTGTTGTTTTAAATTAGAAGGAACACAAAAAAGGTAAATGCAAACATACAAGCCAGGCATAAAAGAAAAGTCTAGCAAAGTTTGTAAAAATTTTCAGAATGAAAATTATGAACAAATTCCAATAAAACTGTTCTGTTTCTTAAACTTCTAGTATACTATAGTTCAAAAGATAATTATCTGTAAAGCCTAAAGCTTTTCTCCTAATTGGGTCAAAATTTCTATTTCTCTCACATAAATTACTATAGTACCCCAATCATTCTGGCAAAGAAAAAAGTTCCTTTCATCGTTAGTCCAGCTGGACTGCTGAATGTCCAAACAGAAAGCAGCAGAGCTGAGTACCCTGGCAGCTGTTCTCCTGACTGCTGAAAAGAAAGACTCAAACAATCCCACCTTCACACTCACAAGGAGCTAATGCTTTTCTTGCAGTTTTATAGCAATTCATTCAAAAAATATTTACTGAGCACCTACTATGTGCAAAGGCCCTGCACTCAGTGCAAGTGAGAAATGCAAATATCAATAAAATATCCTTATATTATGACAAATGATCAAAGAATGTGAACAAACACTTCTCAAAATTATTGCAAACTACTAATGATCAAATGAAAGAATGTGCCAGATCAATAATAAGAAAACTGCAAATGAAAACAAATGAGACCTTTTGTCTCACATTCAACAAACTAGAAAGATGACAAAAGATGAAAGTCAGTATTGGTGAGTTACAGAAATATAGGCAGACTATCATGCTTTTGTTGGTGGAGCTGTAAATTGGTCTGACCATTCTAGAAAGTAATTTAGAATTATGTGAAGATGACTACAATGTCCATATCCTTTGACCTAGAGACTCTACTACTAGGCATTCAACCTAAGGAGATTTATAACACAGAACTGGAAACAAAATGGATGACTATAGAGTAGGCACTGGACAATCAAATCATGGTACATGAATGCAATTCTTACTAGGACACAAGAAATGATAAATATGATGAATATAAAGATGAATGGAAGGATATATATGAACTGATACAAAGCAAAATAAACAGAAAACAACATAAACAATAACAACGTAAAAGAACAATTAAATATTAGAAATTGAATACTATGAAAACATAATTACTAAACTTCCACATGAAGAGATAAGAGAAGACACACTTGCTTCTTTGCAGAATGAAGAAACCAACAGGGATGTACAACACTGCATATAACATCCAACTTTGGATATGTTAGTTATATTTGTTGAACTTTTTGCTCCTTCCTTTAAAAGAAAAATTATTTATTAATTTTAAGAGAGGTTTTTTGAGTGGGGAAGCAAAAATATCAACTTCATTTTAAAAAAGTAAATGACCACACACACACACACACACACACACACACACACACACACAAAAACCCCAACCCTGAAGTGTTTTCCCCATAAGAGATATTTAATAAAATAAAAAACCTAACTTAAGGTGAAAAGGCATATAGTCTCATTCCTCCAAATATAAAACTAATAAGTGTTCTTATTATGCATAATGTTCAGCAGATAGTGGCTACTGAAGTAAAAGCTATTAACTAAACCAAATGCTTTAATAAATTTATTTCTAGTGGAAAATGTATAGAGTTATAAAGACAGGAGAAAAATAATAGAAGCATTTTACCCACATCTAATATGTAGTCTAATCCAAAATAAACCATAATCACCCATGTCCTCAAACTACAAGGAGGAAAATTATGGACAGAGCCACAGAACTGCACATATGTCACAATAACATAATATTCTGATGAAATCAGTTAGAAACAATCTCAAATCCTTAAATGCACCTGAGTGGTACATAGATAACTATAATTCGGGATCTATATTCATGAATATTTGGCCAAAGACTTGATAATTGTCTCCATACAGTCAATAAAAAGAAAACAGCTTCCTTTGAATTTCCAAACCACCATAATTAACATCATTACCCTTATAAAGAATCTCTCAAGACTGTGTAGAAACTAGAAATTTCAGCAACTGGCAAGGAAAAACTTGGCTATTTCTTATAAGTTAGTCGCAAACAGACATCTATGAACTACTAGTATTAATCATCACCCAATCATATTGGAAGATCACAGAACCAAGAGTTATTCTTACTCTGGCTTCACAGGATTAGTAACAACAACAACAAAAATGTTCTCTTCAAAAAGTCTAGACCTACTTTTTGGAATTTGTTATATTTTCAGGTAGGATAATATAAGTAAGGATGAAAGAAAAAAGTTACCTATTCATGTTTCTTGTTTCAGTCAAAAGATACCACAGTATAAAACAGTAAATGTGGCATACATCTATACCTCATCGGTACAGTGATTAAAGATCATTCTAATTCATCAATCCTTTGTTTACTGTGTACACAAATACCATGGGATTTTTCTTTTGATTCCTGTATCCATCAGAAAGAAAAATCAAGAACCATAATTTTCTGAGAAAGCATAATTAAGTTTATTTAATTCTACACTTTCTCCATTTAAATATCTGAATAGGAATCTGTTCACTGGACGCAAAGGGTATAAAAAAATCTGACTATCTTTTGCCAATAGATATAGAAAATATGTATGTTTTCAGAACAAGTGACTGGTCTTAAAGCCAACCACTATGTTAATGGGTACAGTAATTAGAATGAATTTACTATTACTTAAAAGATCTATTCTTGGAAATTTTAATTAGGTCCATGAATAATCAATCAGAAAACAATCTTCTAAGAACATCTTTCTTATAACCAAACAAGAAAAACTGACTCATTTAATATTTTCCTAATAATAAAAACATTTTGATACGAAACTATTCAAATTAATGTTTTTTAAAAAGCTTAGGAATTACAGAACTTACCTGGAAAAGACACTTAGATTAGTAATACCTTACTTATGAAAGTTAGCAAAGCACTTTACCCACACATTATTTCTATAATCCTGTTATATACATTTTTTTTTCAGATAAGGAAACTGAGCTTAAGTAAAGCAAGCCAAATGGTTACACAGTAAATCAAATCTAAGTATCTCCTGTTTTCTGGTCCACAACACCTTCACTGCTTCCATATGCAAACTATCATTTAAAAAAAACCGGAAAAATTAAAAAATTTAATAGTTTCAATACCCAAAATATGCCTTGTAAACAAACTTTTTAAAGCACAATAATATTCTCATTTAAAGAGAGAAATCACCAACTTTTGTTTCATATTTCAAATTTAGGCAACAGGGGAAGTGTGTGGGACATTTAAAAAATATGAATTTCTATTACTGATTAGAGAAATGCAAATTAAAACACCTCTATAATAGAGAAGACAGAAGAGGATGAGATCAAATGAAAAAGATCACCACTTCATCAGATTGTAATGTAGGAGGAAATTATATGGATATGATCTCAGAGGTAGAAGAGAGAAGAGAGATGGATCATGGAAAGTTCATGGTGAATGGTCTCAATTTTCCTTAATAAAGCATGAAACAAGCTCCTAAATTGACAGACTGAGAAAGGAGGTGATAGGGGAGATCTGAACCAAGAAGAAAAGATTTGGAACACTGAGAGAAGTGCATGGAAAATTAGGGAAGATTAAAAGAATTGCCTTGCCACTGGGATGAAATAAAATAATATAGATTTGTTAGTGGACTTTGTCAGGAGCACTGCATACTTCCAGTTTCCTTCATGAACACATGAGAAGGCAAGATAGAAACAGAATAGCAGTAATCAGGGATTAGGGTTTGGCAAGACATTGAGCAGCAACAGGGCAAGGGATATGAGAGCTGAGCAGACTTAAAGGTAAGGATCAATTTATTCTTTATATTTATACTGAAGCCCCATAGTATGAAACAGGAATAAGGGAATGGGAGGAAACTGTGAGCCTCCCAACTGGGGGGAAAGGGAAAGAAGGAAGAAAAAAAGAATTTTAAATGATTCTTTTAGAGTTTGTACATTAAAAGTTGAGAGCAGTCTGGCAAAGCAGGCAAAGAGCCTCTTCAAAAAGAACCAAGTTTAAGTGTTGCTTCTGATATATATGAGTAGTATGGCCATCAGCAAGGAAGTCAAGATCTCTAAAGTATACCTGACAATTCTCAAGACTTATCAGTACCTTCATTATTGAAGGAATATAATGACAGATCTAAAGTCTAAAACAGAAAGCATTTGCCACTTGAAGTGATAGTCAAGCTTTGGAAATCTGAAAAATTAATTTGGAATGCTCAATCTCCCCTCTGTGAAGAGTAGGAGAAGAGGAGGAACTATGGTTTAGGTCACCTCAGCCAAGGAAGCATAAAATCAATGTCTTCTGGATATTTCTCCTATTTACTTCACTTCTGTACCCTACCTACTTCACTCCACTTGTTTATCAGGATTTAGCCTAGATGATTCAGAAGACAACTAGGCAACTACTGTCTCCATTGCCTCTGACCAAGGATTGATTGATCTATAAATCCTAGAGTTGGAAAGAACTTTAGAAATTCAAACCCCTTAATTTCAGAGAGAGTTCTTCATGGCAGCTGGGTGATACAGTGAATAGAGTCAAAAGACTGAAAATATTGAAGAAAATATGAAATATCTCTTAGGAAAAACAACTAACCAGGAAAGCAGATTTCAAAAAAGATAATTTAAGAATTATTGAATTACCTAAAAGCCATAATTTTAAGAAAAGAAAATCTAGACATCATATTCCAAGAAATTATGAAGGAAAATTGACCAGATATCTTAAAATCAGAAAACAGAATAGAAATTGAAAGAATCCATAAATCACCACCTGAGAGAAAACCCAATATGAAAACTCCCAGGAATATTATAGACAAATATGGAGTTTTTAGATCAAGGAGAAAATACTACAGTCAGACAGAAAATATTCAAATATTGTGGAGCCACAATGATCACACAAGATTTAGCAACCCACCAACATAACAGAGTGGAGGACTTGAATGATATTCCAGAAGGCAAAAGAATAACCAAGAATAACATACACAGCAAAACTAAGTATAATCCTACAGGGGGAAAAAATGGACATTTACTGAAATGCAGGACTTTCAAGCACTCTTAGTTTAAATTATATATATATAAAGTAAATAGAAAATATGACATTTAAATACAAGACCCAAGAGAAGCATAAAAAGGTAAACATGAAAGAGTAACCATATGGAACTCAATAAAGTTAAACTGCTTATATTTCTATTATGAGAAGAACATACATTTAACTCCTAAGTACTTATCATTATTAGAATTTACACAGAGGGCATAGATATAATGCAAACCTAGTTTTCTGATGTAATACATACAGATAAGAGAAAAAATAAATATTGGAATTGGAATCAAAAGATGATTTGAATCCAGATGCAGTTAGTTCCCCTGTGATTTGGGGTATTCAACAGTCCTCAATTTTCCCACCTATAAAATGTGGAAGTTGGACCAAATCATCTCTCCTATCCCTAAATCCAATGACCCTATCATTCTTTCCTAGCACTACATCAGAATCTTAAAAATTATACAAAGGATGAGCTTCAGGGAATACAGACAAGATTCAATCTGCAGTGCTGCTTGATAGGGGAGGTAAGGTGATAGCTTTAGAATTACTGCAGGACAGCATGAAACTTTTCCTCTCCCTTCCTCTGAAAACAATCAACCCTAAATCTAGTCTACTACATGAGCTTTTATTATCATTTTCTTTTTTTTTATTTTTATTAATAGCTTTTTATTTTCAAAATACATGCAAAGATAATTTTCAAAATTTACCCTTAAAATCCTGTATTCCAAATTTTTCTTCCTCTCTTCCCCCAACTCCTCTCCTTAAGACAGCAAGTAATCCAATATAGATTAAATGTGTGCATTTATTGTCATTTTCAAACATAACACATAGTTTTATTCTGTTACATACTGCACTAAATTTTTCCCCAGAAATGAATGCTGAGACTAAGATAGTTGCATAACCTAGATGTCATAACACCATGAAAGAGAAAGCTCTATTCAACTCTGCTTTTTATATCCAAAATGTTTCTTTAATTCTATGTAGCTGTTTTATTTCCTAGAAACAATTGACTCATTACAGAAGTTTACAAACATTTTCTTCAAGGAAGGGTCAGGATTATTAACTGAAACAATGTATTTATTTTAAGAATAAAGTAACAAGCATAGTTGACAAATTAACCACTGGATACTGTTTTCTAGACTTCTATAGAAGATGTTCCATGCTACAGGGCTCTGTGCTTACATAACAGGGAAAACTTCATATTGAACACCATAACAAAAACATGCAATAAAATCAACAATAGCTTAAAGTTATATAGTACTTTAAGGTTTACAAAGTACATAATATGTTACAAAGCACTAGATATATTACCCCATTTGGTCATCACAACAACCCTGTAAGGTAAACATTATTATTATTATTATTGTTATTATTATTATTCCCATTTTATAGATATGCAAACTGAGGTTGTGACTTATCTAGGGTCACAGTAAATATCTGAAACAAGTGCTGAGCTCAGATCTTTGTGACCTCAAGTTCAGTGCTCCAGCCACTATATCAAAAAGGTCGACTTACAGAATAGCATTTCATCTGATGAAAATTCCCTTTCAGAAAACCTGTGGGGATGATGAAGAAAGGCTCATGTGGAAGGTAGCAGGAAGCAGAAGAATAGCAAGAAGACCCAAGTGGATGGACCCAACAGTGAGATACAGGGAATTCTGAAGGACAAGGTTACAAAGTCCTTCTGAAGCCAGATGAAGGGGGCTTTAAAAGCCCAGAAGGCTAATTTAAATCTGACCCTCAAGGCAATAAAGAACCACTGGAGATGATATTCTATTTATGGCATGAAAGAGACTGAAAGAAAGAAAGGACAGAGAGGGGAGTTCTAATACTAGATTATAACTATGGAACAATTTCAAATCCATATTTGTCTTTGCTGATCTGCTCAGATTTGATTGTCTTCGCAAATCACTGCACCTACAATCAAACTATGATGATATGGTTAGTTTTCCTGAAATGTCTTTTCTTCTCCCCTCTTTTTTTTTTTTTTTTGTTTTTCCTTCTTTCTCATTTTTTCTCTTTTGATCTGATTTTTCTTGTGCAGAATGATAAATGCAGACACATGTTTAGAAGAACTGCACATATTTAACCTATACTTGATTATTTGATGTTTAGGAAAAAGGTTTGGAGGAAGGGAAGGAGAAAAAACTGGGAACACAGGAATAAATTTTTGAAAAAAATTTGAAGGGTGAATGCTGAAAATTATTTTTGCATGTATTTTGAAAAATAAAAAGCTGTTACTATTAAAAAAATCAACTGGTTCAAATTACCCAAATATTCTAAATCAATCATTTTTGCTGTTAAGAAACAATTTTACAAAAGTATATGTGATGAATGGGCTCATAGGATACACTGGATTTTGAGAGCTAAAAGGAACTTTTAAGATCACATACCAAGCCTCTAAAATTTATAAGGGAGAAAATTTCCTATCTTCTGTCCCCAAATCAATAAAAAGCATCTATTAAAAATGACCAAAGGGCATGGTTTAAAAAAAAAAAAAAAACCTTAAATGAACTGATGAAACGTGAAATGAGCAGAACCAGGAGAACACAGAAATACTGTAATGATGATTAATTATGAAAGATTTAGCTTCTCTAATCAACACAAGGATCCAAGACAATTTCAAAGGACCCTGGATGAAAAATGTTCTTCCCCTCCCCTCCAAGAGAAAACTGATGATGAACTCAGTGGAAGTTGAAGCAAATAAGCTTTCTTTATTTTGGGGAATTTTGCATGTTTTCTTTTGCAACATGGCTAGTAGGGAAATGTATTTTGCATTACTTCACATGTATAACTGATACCATATTGTTTATCTTCTTAAAGAGTGGGAAAGAAGGAAAGAATCTGAAACTCAAAATTAAAAAAAGGATGTTAAAATATTTTTACAGGTGAGAAACAGTAAATGAAATATATTTTTGAAAAACCATAAAACAGACAAAGATCTAATAGATTCCAATTGGACAATCATAAGAATGTCCTGATTAAGATATTCACTTCTAGGAAGAAACCCACAAGCTGCAGCAGTTTGTATCAGATATAAAGAAAGCATACTTGCTTCCCCCTTCACTACTGGTTATTTTAAGAGATATTCAATTACCTGCTTTTCTTTCATAATAGTCATTGCCAACTTTACAATATGACATTACATTTCTAAGTTAAATGAGGGACTTCAATTTGGGATCATTGAATGAACCCTATTACAGATGTTCACTCCTACTGTCTGAATACAGACTCCATTCCTCTGTGGATAATGAAAGAAGGGAATTTTGGAAAAGCTATGTATATTTATATCTAAATGACCATATAGAATTATAAAATGTTAACCTTAGGAAGGGCTTTAGAAACCATGTAGCCTGATGTCATTAATTTTACCGATTAAAGAACTGTGGCCAAAACCAGGAGAGAGCTTGCCTAAGGTTTTATCACTGCTTCAAATAGCCTGGAACAATAGGAAGAACACAAGTCATTTAAGACATGATCAAATGAGTTAACATATGTATTGTGACTATATTTTCATCATCATTACTGCTGTTATTACCTAAGCCTGAATCCCATCTCTGACCTTTACCTAGCTATGAGATCATGGCTAAGTTAATTAACCTCTTTAAGTCTCAGTTTCCTTGTCTTTGAAACTCCTGGAAAAAAATAATGCCTAAAGTGCTCACTAAACAATATGATGGTTTTGGAAGCTAAAGATGGGATCATGAAAGTGAGGAGCTCTGTCAGCCTCAGAAATGATTCACGTCAGTGTGACTAATCCATCTCTGAATGAATCTTCTCTCTTCCATACTAATGCTCCTTCCAGCCATGCAGATCAGCACACCCCCATCCATGCAGCAAGATCCTGGGAGATTCTTGTCCTGTTCCTGCCAATGTGCTAAGAACCTTCTTCTCCACCTCTGGCCATTGCATGCATTCTAATGAAACCCACAGACTGTCTGTCTGAGCTGTCATGTTCATGATATGAAGAGTTTTGATTTTTTTCTCTCTAGATGTTCTCCATTATTAAAGTCAGTCCTTAGAAGAGCCAGGTCTACCAACCATCCTTATTTCTTTTGTCCAAGACTCTTTCTACTATATCAATTCAATTTTTCAAAAATTATTAGACAACTGCTATTGTGCAAGGCACTGCTACATGCTGAGAATATATAGCCAAAAAAATGAAAACAACCCTTGACTTCAAAAAGTATACAATCTACTGGAGGAAAACTTGAAAGATTCTACAAAACTTTTTACAAAACTAACAATTAAATTTATCAGAGGACATTGGAGAAAAACACTCAAGAAGGTAAATATTTGTGTCTGTTGGTTTTCTTTTTCTTTTTTGAGGCAACTGGGGTTAAGTGACTTGCCTAGGGGTCACACAGGTAGGGAATGTTAAGTGTTAAGAGACCAGATTTGAACTCAGGTCCTCCTGACTTCAGGGCTGGTGCTCTATCCACTGCACCACCTAGCTGCCCCCCTCCCCAGTTGGTTTCTTGAAGACCAAATGGAACTAAGTTAAAAGGTAATTAAGTTGAGTCCCACCTCCCTCGATGTGTCTTTACCAAAAGGAGGAATAAATTTTTTTAAAAAAATCTTTCTCCAATTTGGAGCTATGCTCAAGAAGTTATCAAACTGTGCATACCCTTTGACCCAGCAGCATTTCTATTGGGCTTATATCCCAAAGAAATCATAAAGGAAGGAAAAGGCCCCACATGTGCAAGAATGTTTGTGGCAGCCCTTTTTGTAGTGGCTAGAAACTGGAAATTGAATAGATGCCCTTCAATTGGAGAATGGCTGAATAAATTATGGTATATGAATGTTATGGAATATTATTGTTCTGTAAGAAATGACCAGCAAGATGATTTCAGAGAGGCCTGGAGAGACTTACATGAACTGATGCTGAGTGAAATGAGCAGAACCAGGAGATCATTATACACGGCAACAACAGTACTATATGACGATCAATTCTGATGGACATGGCTCTCTTCAACAATGAAATGTTTCAAACCACCTCCAATTGTTCACTGAAGAAAGCCATATACACCCAGAGAGAGGGATGTGAAATGTGGACCACAACATAACATTCTCATACTCCTTGATTGATGTTTGCTTACATTGTGTTTCCTTTATCTGATATATCGTTTGTGTAGATAAGATTTTTCTTGCACACCAATGATAAGTTTGGAAATATGTATACATATATTCGATTTGCCAATATTTTAACATAATTAACATGTAGTGGATATCCTGCCATCTAGGGGAGGGGTGGGGAGTTGGGGGGAAAAATTTGTAACGGAAAGCTATGTAAGGGTTATTGTTGAAGAATTACCCACACATATGTTATGCAAATAAAATAAAAATTAAAAAAAAAAATCTTTCTCTCTCTTGTTAGCACTAATTTCACTTTGTATG